>CM037852.1:135828306-135944689 GCA_021234595.1 Delia radicum
AACATTTATCGAAATTTCTAGTCTGATTTCAGGGTGTATTTTAGGTCATATTCTGTTTGACGCTGTCTATTGTTAGACGATTGTACACTAAAGGGCCGCATGAATGTTTTGCAAAATATTCTCTGGCGTGCTGTGATGCCAGTTTTGACGATTTTATACTTAAAATAGCAAAAACAGACTATTTATTTTTTTTATGGGATACTCTAATTTTGTTCATATTTTTATAATTTCCAAGATTTAATATCATTAGAGCAAAAAAAAAATTTTTTTTTAAAATGTTCTAGCGAATGTCTTGCAAGCCATTCAGGCTCACCTGTACATTAGACTGTACCACGCTGTATGGAAAAATAAAATTACATTCTGATTCTTTCTCTACTAGTTTGCTTTTATTTCTTATATCGAAATATGTGGACGATATTTAGAAGGCGTTGTTTAAAAAAAAAATGTCTTGCAAGACATTCATGCTCCCCTTTAGTGTACATTAGACTGTCCCACGCTTGTATGGGCAAATAAAATTACATTCGGATTCTTTCTCCACAAGTTTGCTTTTATTCCTTATATCGAAATATACGGACGATATTTAGAAGTAGCTATGAAATGCGACTTTTGGGTTTTGTTCCTTATATGTATTACATGTAATTACTAGTGTTTAAGCGTTATTGCACTTGTTTATATATTTCTGACTGTGTATTCTTGATTTTTAGTGTATTTATATCATTTGTTCTTCACTAGCTCTAAAGTTCAAATATCTCCATTCCCCCTCTACTTTTCTGCTTCTGAAGGTAAAATTATAAAGAATAATAATCATGAATGGTAAGCGATTCGATACGGTTATCGGTAAGGGTAACGTTATTTTCTTTTATTTCGGTAACCGTATTTTAGGGGTAACGATATTTCTGTTATTTCGGTAACGTCTTTTTAGCGTTAACGGTAGTTTACTTATTTCAGTAACGGTATTTTGGCGGTAAAGGTAGTTTAGTTATTTCGGTAACGGTCCTTTTTAAAGATAACGGTTTTTGAGTTACATATGAATGCATACCGATAAGTTTAGTCCCATCATGTCCGAATTCCAATGAATAATGTTATATGTGACAAAAACTTCGGCAAAGTATTTAGGAATATTTAAATTGAAGATAAAAACAATTTTGTAAACAATTTTCGTGACTTAAAAATTGTAATTTTTTCAAGCTGTCTTCATAAGTTAAAAAAAGTCTTCCAAGAGTTCTATTGCTATTAAAAATCTTTAATTTTACTTAATAATTGTCATAATAAAATTGCTTTGAAATTACTTAATCTATTTATAAATGAGCAGTACCATTGGTACCATTTGTACCATTTGTTTTAGACGATCCGGCAGCAATAAAAGTCATAACATCTAATTTAGTAGCAATACCCTTCAAAACATCTTTTCCATCTGGAAATGAAATAAAAATTTAAAATAATTTGCATTAGATTACACAGGAGAACAAAATCTTAACCAATTCCAATCCAACACTAATTCTATATATTTCAGGCACGCTGATTTCAATGGCGTACTTTATTTTTCAATGTATGGTATAGTTTTTCCACGATATGACTTTAAAGTTTGGCGCCTTCGCATTAAATTTTTCATAAACGAAGTTATTAAAATGCAATCAAACTGACATATTTTTACTAAAATGTAAGGCCAACTAATGTAGTCTTATTTAAGGCACATATTTGATTCACAAAACTTGAAATTAAACCCGCTTCTTGCTTAGCGGGTTTTCTCATTTTTCTCGCTTTTTACAGTTTTGGCGATTTTGTTTTACTATACTTACAATTGAGCTTAACAAAACACTCAAAAAAGTTTTACGGTAGAATCTACTGAAAAAGACAGTAAAAACAACTGTAATTTCAGTTAAAAAATGCGACAAAGATAATTACCTGTAAAATAACTAAAAATGTAGATGTTTTTAACTGTTGTAAAACAACTAACAATTGTAGTAAAATGAAAAACGTCTAATTGGACTAGTCATTTCAGGAAATAGCTAACCAAAAATACTGTACTTCAGTAACAGTTGTTTTGAGTAGTTATTTTAGTAGTTTAATAAACAACTATCTAAACAGTAATTTTGCAGTAAAAAGTTAATTTAGGTTAGTTTTTTAAAAATAGAAGGTTATGTCGAGTTTTTAAAAAATGCTCGTTTATATTTGTTATTATTGATATGTTCATAGTTTGCAAATAATAATTAAAAAATTTCATTGTATCTCCAATGCATAAAAACGTCATAACTGGAATACCGTTAGGAATTTTGACATTTCCTTTTAAATAAGATGTAGTCGTTTTCCATTTTCTCATAGAAAAATTACTACAATAGCAGTTAAAACAACTACAACTGTTTACTACCCGTATGACATACATGTAGTTACTGTAAGAATTTTCTGAGTGTGTTCTTGTCCTTAGATTTCAACAGAAAGAAATCTAGAAAAGTTGAGGTTAAGAAGAAGAATAAATGTTTTCTCAAAAAATTATAAACACTATTAATTTTTAAATCACACTAGACTAGTTTTCTGCCTCTTTTTTATGGACAGGCGTCATCAGTGATTTTCCATTTAAATTGTATTATTATTTGTGTCAGATTGTCTACATATATGATACATTTTTTAAATACCTGCGGCTGTAAGAATCAAACCTGCGTTTCTTTCGTAACAATACCAAGTCATGACCATTTAACGATCACACCCAAGTATGGCCTCGAATGTAATGCAGCTAAGTTGCAGTTTTCTTTTCCTATTAGCTTTTTCTGTTATTGTATATTATACTCAAAAGTGACCAACACTAACAAACACAACTATTCTATTTTTAGATTTTTGTTCATTTTTCTAATCTCCTCCGTCTCTAATCAGATTGGTTGCATTTGAAAGTTTTTGTATATAAAAAAAACTGCATGAAAATGTGCCAAATTGTAAAGTCATTTGGCGGAAAAACTGTAACATTCATTCAAAAATAAAGTACGCCATTGAAATCATTGTGTCCGAAACATATAGAATCGTCAGAACCTTATTAAGTTTTCCTCATGTCGTGCCGTTGTTGTAAGGCCAAGTTACCTACCTTTTTCATCTACAATCAAAACACAAGGATCTACTTCCAAAACACGAGCCAATTTTCCTAAAATACCAGCTGAAGGTATGCGTATAACTCGTTTGTTAATGGCCTTAAGAGCCAATTCATCTTGTTGGCGATTCATGCTGACAATTTGATTGATTAAAGTTTCTTGTCCAACAGTACCCAAAATGGAACTAAAGATATTAGAACGAAATTAAAATAAATTCCGAAATACGTATTTAACCAAAACTTACCTATCATCTTCATCCAGCATAATGATTTGATTTAAATTATTCTTTTTCATAATTTCGATGGCCTCTGAAAATTTAGCTTTTGATGTTATAGTAGCAGGTGTATTTAATTTTAAATCGCTTACAGGCGTGTTCCACCACCAATGATTATGTTCATTAACAACTTCTTAAAATCACGTGCTTCCATCCAATTATCCGAAACAAATTTTGTCATATAATTACGAATGCCATCGGGTAAGATGACAACACATTTTTGCCCTTCCTTCAAAGTCTTGGCAAATATCAAAGCAGCACTCATAGCACCACCACTGGAACCACCACACAATAAACCCTCTTCGGAATTTAAACGTTTACTCATGGGAAAACAATCTTTGTCGCTAACTTTAGTCCATACATCAACAACAGAATGATCCATAACAGTGGGTATGAAGTCGTAGCCAATACCCTCAACTTCATAAAATTGCACATCAGTTTTATTTACAGCCTCGGGACGAGCCAATACCGAGCCATAAGGATCAACGCCAACAATTTGACACGAAGGTAATTCTTCTTTAATTTTACGGGCAATTCCCGATATAGTACCAGCCGTACCAGCACTGCAAACAATCATATCAACTTGATTGTCCAATTGCCACAGAATTTCAGCAGCAGTGCCATCATAATGGGCTAAAGGATTACCAGGATTACGATATTGATCGAGGACTACAGAATCGGGAATTTCCTTTTGTAAATGTTGAGCTACATAGATTAAACCTTCGGGTGAATCATAAGCCGCTTCGGTAGGTGTACGAATAATTTTTGCACCCAATGTACGAAGAGCAGAAACTTTTTCATTCGACATTTTCTCAGGCATTACAATTATGCACTTGTAACCCTTAACGGCACATGCCATGGCCAAACCAATGCCAGTATTGCCTGATGTTGGTTCAATAATAGTGCAGCCTGGCTTTAGAAGACCCTTTTCTTCAGCATCCTGTAACATACGATAACCAATACGATCTTTAACCGAACCGCCAGGATTAAGGAATTCACATTTGGCGTCTGAAAATAAAAATGAATAAGTCAATTGTAAGTTTTTTAACGCTGCTTTTTAATGACCTACTAATAAAGGCGGCAAAACTTTGGGTCCCATTATTAAAAAAAATAGATACACTCACACATGTTTGTCAGTAAACTCGACTGAAAATTGTACTGTTAAAAATCATCTAACGAATGCCGTAACAATTTTGTACTACAAACATTTTAAAATAACTGAGAAAATTGGTAAAAAGTACTGCTTTTAACAGTTATTTTTTCGGTATTTAACCCTTTGACGACGAATGGTTGATATATGCCCCATTTTTACTTTTTGTTATTTTAGGAAAAACTGCTAGACGATTTAAAAAAAAAACTTGTTGTGAACTACACTAGAGAGATGTAGCTTTTAAGCCATACCCATAAATTGTAGTATGCTAGTCTAAGAACCGTACAAGGTCAACCCCAAAGTAAAAATTTATTATTTTAGTTTTTTATGATTTTTTTACGGTTTTGTCTTTCTAATGGGAAAATCTACAAATTTTTTTATTAGGCACAATTTAAGACAAAATTAAAATTTGTAACCCATTCAGGAGCGGTATTCCATTAATGTTTTAGCTTTAATACTATATTTCTCCGATTGGGGAAGCAGTAAATCGTCAAAAAGCAATCTCCACGAAATTTTGTCAAAAAATCGTCAGCGGTTTAATTTTGGTTGTTAAAATGTTACAAATATATTCTAATAAAAAAATATTTGATATAATTTTTATTAAAAATAAAAATTATGATTTTTGATCTTTAATTGTGCAATGAAAATGAAAATTATTCAAGTTCGAGGATATTGTTCTAACAAATAATCTATAGAGTTTTAGTTTTCAAATTTATTAATTTACCACTTTCAGGAATGTGTTGATAGATCTATTTCGGGAATTTTCTAGGTTCCCATCATCAGAACACGTTTTGAAAGAAGTGACAATCCCATGCAAAACATCAAACATTCATGTAAAATAGTTTTCGCACTAAATTCTATTTTTACCTTAAATTTAGATGAATAAAAATACCAGCATATTTTGCTAAAATCGACAGAAATACTTACTAAAAAATTGTAGACTGCTGATAACAGAATAGTCGATTTTTAGTCTTAAAAAAAATTAAAAATTTCACATTTTTTTTGTGAGTTTTTATGTCTACTAATGTCACAGTTAAACACTAAAAATGCATTAGAGATACGACTTATCAATTCCATAAAGATTTTAGGTCGTAACTCACTATGTGAACACCAAATATTAATATTAACTCTAAAATTTATCTTTTACCTTAAAAATCAAGTTTTTTCTTTAAAAATTTTTATTTTTTCATATCAATTTTTAATATGACTTCAAATTATGGACTTTGAGGTTTAAGAACCATATGAATTTATTGCGCATGGGTGAAAGATGTAGGATATAGATCCTTGCAATCAAATAGAAAACTTGACTTATTTTTCTATTTTGTGAATATTCCACTTATTTTTTTAATAAAAAAAAAACCCATCAATTGAACATCAAAATTTTCAGATAATTCCATATAAAGTGCACTTTTTATAACTTTTTTTTAAAACTAATTTTTTAGAAATTTACTATGGAGAAAATATAGAAAGTACATTTTTGAACATTGTTACATCATTAAAAATCGTTATATTTTAGTAAGATTCGCTTTAATTACCTAAAACTATTTTAATATTGATAGAAAACCTGTATTAAAAATACCCGATGAAAAAAGTTCCAATATAGGTATATCGAGGGCTTATATTCAATACCGTCTATCTACATTTTCACGAATTTTTTTTTTATGCCAAACTCATCTCTGACCCCATCTGCATGTACTTTAAAAATTTCAGTGGAAAAAAACTATTTTTAGTACTATATATCCTGTATTTTATCATTTGTCTATCTACAAAGATACTTATTTATGAATTTTATGACGGCAATACCGTCTATCTACATCATAGAATTTTGTCGTTTTATTTAATTTCAGGCTATTTCTCTGTTTGATATCTATTTATTCACTGTTCGTTTTTCGGATACATACTTCTCTTGTCGAACGATCAATACCTACCACAATACGCTGTGTATGCGGTGGTGTGCCCTTTATGTTATTTTCTAGCTACAAATGAGTATGCAAATAAATGAATTCAACCGCAAAAACTCAAAAACACAAGCCAAGAATGTACTAATTTGATACTGATTTGAAATTGACCACTTCACCTCGATTTATAATCTAATGCCTAATTCACACGGTGATTTTGCAACGTCTGTTTTTCTTAATTTGCTTTAGCAGTTGCTTCCAAAAATCATTTGCATAATAATTTACTCCGATGGTTGCGGTTACCAAAACCGTAATCACTTTTTGTCGAATGCTTTGTCCAATTTTTCAATAGAAAACAACAAAATCATAGAACAAAAATACTTGCAGAAAGGACACACCCAGATGGAGTGTGACAGTGCCCATGCAAAGATAGAGGCTAAGTTGAAAAATCAAACCATATATTTGCCATACGACTACGTCAGGGTAACCAAAGATGCCCGCAAAAGAGTCAAAATCAAGAACAAAATTATTAAAATGCCATTTGATGCATTACATTTAAAGTATGATTTTTTTAAGAACTATAAGGATACGAACCTTATTCGATTTTCCAGTATTAGACCTGGTCGAGCAAAAAATGAACCGACAGTATCCCAACTAAGATCTCTCTTATATTCCCCAAGTGGTACCATTAAGTTTAAAGTGAATTTTGATCATAATTACACTGAACTACCTATTAGAATAAAGCAATATGAAGGTCACATAGAACCAAAACAATTGTATACCGGTAGACTACCAATTCAGCAAAACAAAGGCGGTAATTCCAGAGGAGTATCACTACTTCTATGATAACACAGGCCTACAATGATTTTGGTGCCGCTAAAAATAAAACAGATTTCAAGTACGTTCGGTACCCTGATAAAAAATTGATACTTACTTTTTTAATGCTACGTGTAGTTTTCGAGATTTCGCAAGGATAAATAAATTAAATAACATTTAATAAATTTATTAAAAAAACAAACTTTTTTACTACATATTCACCACAAATATAACAAAATGTATTTGGATTATTTACACAACACCTTCTCGACGACGGCATATCCATATTATCATTTAATCAAAGAAATTAATTGACTATAATGACATTAAGTATAATAAAATACATTTTTTAGGTTATGACCGATCGATACAAACCTGAACGTAGCTTCGCGATTTTGACAGCTAACCATGACGTCTTGCGGACTAATTAACCAAATTATAACATAGAATTAGCGGCACCAAACAAAAAAATTTTTTTTGTAGGCCTGTGTAATCTTAGCCACGCGCAGTAAAAATTATAATAAATTATAATAAAAAAATTATAAAAAACATTGTCTTTGAATTTAAACTGGTTAAACAATTCTTCTGAACACACCTACCCTCTATCTGACACCCTTTTTGAGACACCCATGCCAAAAACAAACAAAAACTAGTCAGAAACAACCCCTAGCTCCCTGAAGGATTCAAATGTTAGAACAGGTTCTACTATTTTTCTATCCCCAACATTTCTTGTGAACATATCTACCCCCTATCTCCCACCTTTTTCGGGGTCCCCATACAAAAACCGTAATACAAACTTAATTTTAAAATAAGGCAATACCGTCTATCTACATATTATTTTCCTACACAATGATTTCATTTTTGAGGCAATACCGTCTTTCTATCATAGAAGCTAAAATAACGCGAATTTCAAGAAACTTTTTAGTTAGAACGTTTGTTAGACACATTCTGTTAATATTGTAGAAGATGAGTTCATCGAAATTGTTGCTTATTTGCGAATAAAACAGTTTTTTGGCTCTCCTGAAAAATTGTGTTTTTGTAGATAGACGGTATTGAATATAAGCCCTCGATATATAATCATCTTCAGTACATGTAAGTACTTTTTACAACCAAAAGATTCAGGCCGAAAAATGTTTGACACTAGAACTAAATTATACTTTTCTAAAGGTACAAGGTACGCTAAATCCAAATCTGGCCTTAGATTCACTCTCCGACATCAGGCGTTCGAGCTATATTAACGAAAAAAATGTATTTTTTGATCAAAATGCTCCGATTTTTTACCTTCCTGGAAATACATTTTTCATAATACTTGTAACGTCACCTGAACAAACTACTCTAACCATTTTTTTTTAGTTTTTCAATTTTTAAGATAAATTGTTTCCCACTGTATATACTTTTTTGCAAAAATTTATCAAAACATTTAAATTTCCTACAAAAAGTTTTTGCAAAATTTTCTTTAACTATAGCTAACTTTAAAATTTTAAGACTTCATTCATGATCTGCGTCTCAAAGTTTTTTTTTAGAAATGATAAGTCTCCCCGATGCATCAGCTTTTTCTGATTTTGTTGAACGGTGTATTTAGCAAAAGTATTTGCAGATTTTAGCAGAGTAAACTGTTATTTTCAATTAACTAAAATTTTGTATATTTAACAGTTTTAGTTTTGATTTTTTTGTCTTACTAATATTTAGCCAAAAAATCTTTTAATTTTCGAAATTTTTCATTATTAACTAATTTTTAGTTACTTTTTCTACCATTTTTACAGGTTTATTTCTTTTAGTGTAGTATGAAATATTAATTTATAAATTTACTTACACATTTCACATTTAATACCCTCCGATTTGGGTATATTATTCAATTTAATCAATGGCGTACATCCAATAACGTGTAAAATGTCTGGTGTAATCTTGGTACGGTGGGCACTGAAATACAAAATATGAAATATTTTATAAAATTACATTTGAAATTTTAACTGTAAATTTTAACTGTAATTCTTGAATATAAAAATAACCAAAAAAAAAACTTACATTCCCCTTTGTGTATGTGGTGTCTTTTCAGTTGTACCCAATTTCCATGGACATTTTGATGGTGTGCCAGGATCAATAAAATCCTTCGGCCTTTGATAGGTCTTGTTAGCAGGCATCTTTGTTTGATTTTTTTTTTTTTAACTAAAAAAATATATACAGTAAATTAAAACACTTCCTTATTGTGTTGGTGCTCTTTAAAGACTGTTGAGTTAATATTTAAAAAATAAAATGAAAGTACAAGTAATTGCGTGCTTTTCCATAATACCACCAGCTTAGCAATTATCTATGTTTTTTCAAATCAGTTTCTAACATAGCTTGTCATAATTACGGGTCAAATTTGCGTGAACTTTTAATCTTGATATTATGTTTGTTTTTCTAATTTTATTTTTATTGTTCCAAAACGGTTTTAAGACGTTTACATGTACGTAATTAAAAACAAACGTGTGCATATCTATTAGGATGTCCCCTAAAAAAACTATTTGTCTACTTTCGTTCACTACACCCCTCAGTTTTATTACAAACTAGCTGACCCGGCAAACGTTGTTTTGCCTTAAAATTTTATTTGTATTAATTAGCTGACCCGGCAGACGTTGTCCTGCCTAACATTTTATTTAAGGCTAATAACTTTTCTATAAATATACAGAGGACAAAAAGATTAAAACTTTTAAACAAAATGGGGCGTGAAAGGAGGCGTGGCGTATGAAACGTTTATATCTAGCTTGCTGGAGTACATAATGTGGAGTATATAGTGGGCGTGGTCAAAAAATGTAGCCTATTAATCATGTCAGAGTCCCAGTTAAATGCTGCAAAAATTTTAGGAAGATCGGTCTAGAGGTCTGGTCTCCTATAAGGTACAAACGAACAAATAAACAAACACACATTCCATTTTATATATGTATTGAAAGCAGATTAATTATAATTTAAGGTAAAATAGGCCGAAAAAGGGGGATTTGGTAATAAAAAAAATGTATGGCTACCTTACCTGTAGATAAAAAGTGTATAAAACTTTAGGTAAATACATATTACAAATAAAGTATTTTGTATAGCAAACATTGTTAGTGGTATAAGTAAGTATCTGAATTAAAAAAAAGGGGGCGGTGAAGTGGGCGTGGTTCATAGTTATATGGCGACGTTAACAGTATTAAGAGCAATATACTACCAAATAAAAAAAAATCCGTTGGAAGGAACAAATTTGTACAGAGAACAAAAAGTTTAAAACTTTCAAACAAAATTTGGCGTGAAAAGGGGCGTGAAAGGGGGCGTGGCGTAAGAAATGTTTATTTCTACCTCGCCTGGAGTAAAATGTGTATACAATTTGAAGTAAATCTGTTAAAAACTATATGGGAGCAATTACATAATTTTAAAAAGGTGGGCGTAAAAGTGGGCGTGGTCGAAAAAAAGTACCCTATTAATGATGCCAGAGTCCCAGTTAAATGCACACATTCAATTTTATATATATAGATGGAAGAAATCCATAACCTGTGCCGCAAAACGGCCTAAAGTTTCCAATTTTGGAAAAAAGTGTATTATTAAAAATTCCTAAAATTGTAAATTTCGAAAAACTTTACTTGTTATTTCGTGTATTTATTAAATATACTTAAATTATTCAGATATGCACCTCTGACTTTATCGAATATCATAAACCCACTTTGGCCTGGAATCTAAAATGACCCACGAATTTGATAAAAATGCAAAAACGTCTTTTTTTAAATAATTTTAAAGATGTTTTAAAATGCCTAATTTGAAGATGTGGATTATTATTTTTATAATATAATAGTAGTAAGTAAAGAAAAAAAAAATTAATTGGAAAAATGATAATTTGCTTTTGTATTTGGAGCGTCGCCTCTCCATTACATTTTATAAAAATAGCTTATTTTGTAAAAAATTTAACAAAATTTCAATGTTTTTATTAAAGTTTGCAAAATTTTCGGAAAAATATCACTTAAATTTACTGTTATTTAAAAAATCTTTAACCCTTAGTTGGCTGGAAACAAAAAAAAAAAACCCCGGAAACTTAATTTTAATTATGACTACAAGATTGTAAAACTTTTAAATTGATAAAAAAATCTCAACTTGATAAAAATAATTATTTCATTTAACTTCACACATATAGTGTTAATTTTTACACTTTTGGCCAAAAAAAAAAAAAAACACACTAGGAAATTTACAGAGTAACACCTTTTATAATTTTGTGAAAAATATCACTTACATTATATAATAAAGTTTTGCTAACACTTAGTAGATTAGAAATTAAAAAACCCTTGCTAAAAATTAATAAAATTTTTGCTGAATATTAGTAGACTGAAAAAAAAACTCAAAAAATTTATAGAAAAATTATACTTTAGTTAATTTATTTGCTGAAAATCATAAAACATATTTTTGTGATTCTTTTTAAAATAATTTACAATACGTTACAAAATATAAAAATGTTCATACTCCCAAAATGACGATATGAATTAATGTAATATCTAAAAACAATAGAAATAATTATATATAACATAAACGAAATTATCTTTGAACTACTTACATCAATTATTGTCTAAATGATGCTATCTTTTAAAGGAACGCAAATGCCGTAGAGAATTATAGAAATGAAACGAAAAAATAACAAAATGTAACATATACAACCCTTTTTTGCAATAAGAAAAAGGAAACAGAAAAATCTACCTAAGATGTATGTCTTTGTCTTTCGCTTTAGTCTGTCTACCTATTGAATATTTGTTTGCAATTTGACCACACAAGATTATTAATATATATAAACATTTAGTTTACAAATACACATTTAATCTTTATTAAATGTAAATATTTTATTTTGTCTTTTATTTAATTAATAGACAATTACTTTCACAAGCCGGTGACAACGCAAAATTTAAGTTGTTTTAATCCACATTTTTGTTTTATGTATGAAAAACAGATACAAAAGTCTTCCATGGTTGATTTTTTTATATTATGTCTTACTAGAGTTGTACATTTTAGTATAATTTTCCTCGTTATTACTATATCGTGACATGCCGCGCCATCTAATTCATTTTGAGTATATCTTTCAGTCTGGTTGTCGTTCACACTATTGATGTGCTAATCAACACATTTTTTTTTAGCAAAATAAATTAGCAAAACATTAGTAAAATATTAGTAAAACATTAGTTCAAAACAGGTAAGTGCTGAATAAGTATAACTAAAATTTTAGTTTAAAACATAATTTTAGCAAAAATTTGCTAAAAAATAGTATACCTGATTTACAAGATGTTTTACTAACTTATTTTTTGAGTGCAGGGTAAATGTTTTTGAATAAATATTCATTTTTGAAAAATTACACTTTGTGCAATTTCTGTGTAATTTCATTTGCTACAAAAGATTTTAGTAATTTCTGCAAATTTCGGACTAATAACACTACTCGACGACCAAAAAAAAAAAAAAACTGGCTTTAAAACACATATTTATTAAAAGACCTATGTACTGGGTGTGAATCCTTATCTGGCAAAAAAAATATTTTTCTTGTATGCAGTTTTTGAAATAACAATCATTCACCCCATTTGTTCGTATATTTGCTTATTTTTTTTTAAATTTTATCGCAAAATCATGAAATTGTTTATAAGAATATAAATCTACACAAAATTTTAGTATAACCATGTCAGCATTTGCATCCCACTGGTATTGTAAGGAAGTTGAAAATTGTACTTTTTTAGTTTTATCCGAAATCGAGTTCGTTATCATCATTCTACGTAAAAATGCCAATTAATTGACACCAAAACAATCTAAAAAATAATTTTTTTTCGGAATTAGAAATTTTTATACAAAAAGTCGAACAGCCGACTTTTGAAAAACGACAAATTAAAATAGTCAAAAAGCCGGCTTCTAAAATTTTCCCAAAAGTCTAAAAGTCAACTTTTTGTTGCAACTATTTAACCCTACTGTAACCAGAAAGCGACACATCTAGGCAATACAAAATCAATTCCTCTTTAAGATAAATCCGCGATATTAATTATCCCCAAACTATCGCCGTGAAGATAAATCGGCGATATTTTAAGATGTTATTTATCACCAAACTATCGCCGGAAAGTTAAGTCGGCGATAGTTTAAGATGTTACTTATCGCTAAACTATCGCCGGAAAGATACATCGGCTAAATTGCCTAATTATCACTTGGACGTTAATAAGAAGATATCGCACTACAGTCACACAAGAGATAAAAAAACGTTCTTTTATATTATTAAATCTGACGTGTTATTTTATTTTTAAAGAAACAAAATAAAAAAAGCATCACCATACCAAAACACTATTCATTGACATCTTGAACTTCAGTCTTAGATCTTCATTCTGATTGCACAGAAAATTTCATATAGACGCAATCAAACAAATAAAAACATAACAAATATTACATTATTCAAAAAAACAGGGTCACTGACGAAGGTTCAATACCAGAAACTGCGCAGTCTGATTCAGAAAAATTTTAAATTTGCAATGTAGTTATAATTTTTAGAAAATACACTCATTCTTCTCTACCACGCCTTTCACAATAATTATTTACGTTTTCTCTTATCCGAGGATTGATTGAATGGTTTGGCGTGCTGCTACAAGGATGAAAAGACGGATTTTTATGTATTATCTTTACAGAAAAATACCAAATAAAACTTACACTAGTTTGTTGAACATAGATGATGATGTGCGTAGCGCAAAAATCCATTGTCCAACAAAATGGTGGTTTGAAGAAAATCTTTTTTTAATGACAAATAATTTTATATTTGTTCGGAAAGATACAAAAATGATACATTCGCAACAAATAATTTTAAAATTACATAAAAATATATTTTTTGAAGTTTATTTTCCAATATGGTTAACATATTTTCTAGATGATAAAAATACGATATATTTAAAATGTTACTTCGATAACTTGTTTATAATGATTATATTGCCGCAATATCTTTTAGACGATATATCTTCCACATATTTGAATGAATATATTATTAGTATTACTACTGAAAATTTTGCGACTTTTTCTAATAGATGTAGGTATGCTAAGTCTAAATCTGGCAACATTTGATTTTTCTAATTTGTAACTTTTGAAATATCGCGATTTTTATATTTACCTTATATAATGGGTGATCCAAGTAGAGATACTTTTTTCAATAGCCTCTTTTTGACAGATCACGTATAAGACGTGTCATGCTGTCATGTTATTTTTGTTTAGTATTGTTTGGCAGTTCATAATGGAAAGACTTACGCCTGAACAACGTTTACAAATCGTTCAACTTTATTACGAAAATGCACGTTCTGTGAGGAATGTGTTTCGTGCACTTCGCTCATCTTGTGGTCTACATAATCGGCCTACTGGGCGTACTTTTCGCAACACCATAACCTATTTTGAGACCCAGCATTCATTATTAGATAATATTCGACCGAATAGACCACGTCCACGTTTGTGGGACGGTGGAATCTTCGGTCCATATTTCTTTAAAAATGATGCCGGTGCGAACGTAACCGTCAATGGCGACCGTTATCGTGCCATGATAACCGACTATTTGATGCCTGAAATTTAAGCTCGTGATCTCGGCGACATTTGGTTTCAGCAAGACGGCGCCACTTCCCACACATCGCATCTATCAATGTATTATTGAGAGAACACTTCGGTGAGCACATAATTTCACGTTTTGGGCCGGTCGATTGGCCACCAAGATCGTGTGATATCACACCGTTAGATATCACGCGTGTCATTCGCCAGTTACCAGTCGAAATGCTCGAGCGAGTCATCGAAAATTGGACTCAACGGATGGACCATATGCGACGTAGCAACGGCCAACATTTGATAGACATAATCTTGAAAAAATAAATGCCAAAGAATTTTCTTTCAAATGATAATAAACATTCCCCATTAAATTTTCTGTGTTTTTTTCAATTTATTTTTTGATCAATGGCGATAATCTTTTTTACTTCGAGCTCATATAATATATATTAGTTCTCATGTAGTGAGTAAACTAGTTTATATGAATGTTTGATGTTTGGCATAGGATTGTTACCGCTTTCAAACGTGTTCTGATGATGGGAACCTAGAAAATTCCCGAAATAGATCTATCAACACATTCCTGAAAGGGTCAAAGAATAAATTTGAAAACAAAAACTCTATAGATTATTGTTAGGACAATATCCTAATAAAGAAATATAGAGTATGGCCTCGAACTTGAATAACTTTCATTTTCACTGTGTTTTTTTTTTCTTTAAAAAAGTAGGGAACCTCGAAATGGATCACGCTTTACTCAATTTTTTTTTTAAATTTCCTTCTTTTCTAAATATTTCACAGTGTTTTCAATGGATTTGTAATTTTAATCCAAAAATGAGTTCAGTGGAATGTATAGTTTACTCATAGTGATCCCAAGGAACATAACGACTAAAGAAGAACCAACATCTGTGAAATTGTATATGCCAACTGGATTTAAGAGAAACAGTTTTTTACAGGTTTTTTTAATGGATATTTTTTTAGTATATAAACGAAAATTCTCCTGAGTATAATTAAAAGGCATAAATTAACTTTTAAATTTAATTAAAAATTGCTTAAAATTATACAAATTAATTAATTAAAAGTACCACTGCTAACACATTTTTTTCGAAACTCTCTTAAAACCAGTTCAGGTTTTAAGAAGAGAGCGTTGGATACGGGTTGGTGACACTGTTGCCAGGTTTGACGATTTATCGTCATTTTGACGATTTTTAGTACCTAAATTACTAAATGACGATTTGACGATTTTTGCTTCCAAAATGACGATTTTTATGTCAGCAAAACATGTTTATTTGCTATTATTAAAAAATCACCGGATCTATTTTTGGATTTTTATTATTTCGTTAAATTTAAAAACTATTTTTTATTGAAAGTTTAGCAAAAAAATTATTTAATGGATTCATGTTAGGTTTATTTTAATTTATTTTTTGCACTTAATAACGGTAAAGACCACTGCAAATGTAGCTAAAAACAAATGAAATTTCACTTGAAAAAAGAACGACTTACATTTTAGTAAATTCAACTAACATAGTCATTTGTTTTTTACTGTTCAAAAATTTAACTACAATTGTATTATTAATGAGTGGTTCAGTCAGTGCAGTAAAATATAAACAAACATTAATTTGTTTTATTTTTTTAAATAAAAAAAAAAAATACTGTATAAAATAAATGTAAAATCATAATTACAGCAGAAGTGCCCTGAGTATGTGCTTACTTTTTTCATGGTTGGCAAACACTACCTTTTCATTACAATGACAGTTGCCTGCCACGGCCACACCAATGCCGTTATGAACGTTTTTAAAGCTACGATTCCAATAGTGGCATGTGTCTTTACAGGGTTTATTTCAAAAGTCTACCCATTAAATTTTGTTACATCAACAAAATAACGTTATAAATCGTCGTTTCGGTATTTTAGCGTTATTTTGACTTTAACTAGTTCAAGCTATTTCAAAATCAAACAGGTTAAATAGAAAACTAAAACCGTTTACATAAAAAGAAACATGCCTTTAATGGAATCGCTTTTTTTAAATTTCCATTCCGCTATTAGTGTTATTGTGATAGCCAATCGTTATTATGAAAAGTTATTGAATGCCAACCCTGCTTTTTTTAATATTTATATTTTTATAAAGTTTATTTAGTGTAAGATTGAGATAAAAATAAAATATTTTTAAATTAAAAAAAAACATCCAAGGTTTTGCGAAACAAACATCGAGTTCGAATATTCTCATTTATAAATCCAAAAATAAATCCGGTGCTTAAAAAAACAGGCCTAATAATAATATAAATAAAGTGTTCCAAAGTGAAACTTCAGATATTCACAATTTATATTTGAAAATGGAAAAACATGCAGTAATAAATAATATTTAAATAAAAATAAATAATAATATAAATAATAAATAAAATAATAAATAATTTTTAGCAATATTAAAATAAAAACCAACCCAAAATGAAAAATATGAAATAATCAAAAATTTCACAGTTTATTGTATTAAACTATGTCATCACATGTAATGCAATTTGGAACTTTAACTCGTTAATGGAAGTCCAAATTTAATAATTAAAGAAAATAACATTGTTAAAGAATTTCTAAACTATGTAAAAGAATTTAAAATTGTGCTACTGAAGTGGTGTATATAGAATTATGTAGAAGGAATTAACAGTTAAAGTGGTAAAGTGCTATCGTTATAAAATATCATGATTTTCGAAGTTTAAATTACAGAAAAGTGTAAAAAATCGTATTATATTACACCGATAGTACATGAGCACTTGAAATGTGAATTACATTATTATTCTTTTTTTTATTAAAACTTTATCCCACTTGTAACAAATATTTTTTGTTTTGACGATTTTTTGACGATTTTTGAAAATAAAATGACGATTTTGACGATTTTTATTGGAAAATTTGACGATTTTATGCTCAACATACCTGGCAACACTGGTTGGTGATACAATTTAAAACTGTTTTAGCATACATACAATTTATAAGGATAAAACTAAACACCTAAAGTTTTAAACTTTCTCGCAATACCGGTAAAATATCCTGAAACAAACACCCATGATTACAGTCAAATTAAAGATAATTTTGTATATTTATATTCTTAAAAAAAAATTCCATGATTTTCGAATAGATATCAAAAAATAAGGTAAAATAATTCAAGTTCGAGGCCATACTCTATATTTCCTATTGTCCTAACAAATAATCGATAGAGTTTTTTGTTTTCAAATTTATTATTTGACCCTTTCAGGAATGTGTTGATAGATCTATTTCGGGAATTTTCTAGGTTCCCCATCATCAGAACACGTTTTGAAAGCGGTAACAATCCCATGCCAAACATCAAACATACATATGAACTAGTTTACTCACTACATGAGAACTAATATACATATGAGTTTGAAGTTAAATATTATAACCATTGATCAAAAATAAATTGAAAACTTGTTTGATGTGCAAGATCCACCTCTGGTGAATATTCAATACACGGTTTTTTTTTTTTTTTTTTTTTTTTTGTTTCTCTCTCCTTTTTATATTTTTTATTTACTTTGTAAGCAAAACAGGGGAAGTAAACTTGGCGGTACTCTGCCTTTTATACAAGTTTGTTATAATTTTTATTAAAAATAAAAATTATGTTTTTTTCGACCTTTAATTGTGCAATGAAAATGAAAAAAAAAAACATAATTTTTATCGGTAGCAACAACCGTTCGATTGGCCACATTAACGAATTTCTGTTGAGGCAATCAAAATTATATTACAGTAGCAGAATTTCTGTTGTTTCCATGGAATGATTGTTATTACAAGGGAAAATTCGGAAGCAGCAACCGAAATATTTGATGCACATAATATATGTTTTTCTGCTTGTCAAGACCATTTGAAAAAAGCGTTAAAAAAGTGCCATTTGGGTTTTATACGATTGTGTTTGAATGACTAAAAAAAATATTTTTTAGAGTTTATATTACAGTTAGGACCTTAAACATAGCTCGAAATTTGTTCGCAGTAGTGAACAGGAGTAGGCTTTCTATTGATCGGGCAAACATTTTCTCAAGGCAGGAGAGTTTGCCTAAAGGGTATCAAATTTGTATGTATGAATTTTTTATATTAAAAATATCGATTATTTTGAAATTATAAAAAATCTTTTATCATAATTTTTTGTGTAATTTTATACGATTTTGTACAATTTCTGCCCAACGGCAGAAACAGTGGTGGCAACACTGAGTAAGGGTCATTGACTTTTCCTTCGTACTTTTTTTTTACAGTGTATTTAAAAAAATAATTTTGTTTTGTGTGTTTTTATTTTGCACTAATTAAATCCTATGACTTGTTTTATTGAATATTGAAAAAAAAACAAACATATTCGAAATAAAAAGCATTAAAAACAGAATTATAGATAACAATGAAACATGTGCTTAAAATTGATAATAATAAGTAGGGCTCGGAAGTTAATGCATTTATATATGTGTTTTATGCACATAAAAAATGCATTTAAAATCGTGCAGTATGTACTTAAAATAGAAAAATATGCATTTATTGTTGATTTTTTTGGTTTCACAATTTTAGTATTTTTATATGTCCCGAATAATTTGTATGGGGTTAGATCTAATCTGATGTAATTAGATAAATATCCTGTACAATTTTTTCCGAATTATGGCCCCATAGAATTGTATTAAATTGTATCAGTATATAATTGTATAAAAACCAGATATTATTGTATCCGGATTTTGACCTGATATAATTGTTTATGAATTTATGTAAACTGATAAATCTAAGTATAATTTGATCCGAGTTCTAGTCTGGTAAAATACACTATATTTTACATTTTTGTATATGATTGTTTGAAACTATACACAATTTCATACAAATATATGATATTCCTATCATATACGTTAAGTCCATAAAAAAATTATAAGAAATATATTATTTTTTTGCGGTTTTAAAAAAGTTACTGCATAAATATTTTTTAAGATTTAATGCGCATTAGGGTGTCCCGAAAGTATAGAATTTTATGTAATATTGCTCAAACGATGAGTATTATCCAATTGATCATGAAAAAAAAATAAAAAATCGAGAATACTTATATTTCGCTACTTGTTTTAGATTGTTGTACAAAATTGGGCTCAAGTTTGGTAATGCTGAAAATATTTTTTAGAAATTTATTTATAAAGTTTTCATTGCGTAATTTTGGTTCACCAAAATAAATCTATGGACATTTTATAAATGTTATGCTCAGCATTGTCAAACTTTTAAACTGTTCTTTGCCCCAAATTAAAAAAAGGAACGCTAAGAAGGCCGCGGGTAGCAGCTATAAGTATGTATCCTAAAAAAATTTTGTTTCTTATCCAAAAGCAGCTCAATAATACCTATCGTTTGAGTTCGTGACGAAATTCGGACATATTTTAAATTCGAGACAGGCTAATACACGGCCGTCAGACTTAAAAAGCGGAAATATATAGTTTTATCCAAAAGAAAATATTTATTTTTCTGGTATAACTGTGAATAGGTCAAGAAATCTTTTATCCAAAATGAAACACCGTCAGACTTTAAATACGGAAATATATAGTTTTATCCAAAAGAAGATATACATTTTTAGGTCAAGAAATCTTTTATCCAAAATGAAACACATTTTTTTGAATATTACACTAGTTATTTAAATTTGATTGTGTTATATCTAATTATACATGTATTCGTACATAATTAGATTAACCATATAATTAGATGTAATTATGTGTGGCATCGTATTAAAAAATTTAGAGAAAACATTTTTTATATATAAACATACATAAATATTAGAGCGACTCAAGTTGTATGGAAGCGAAATTCGTGCAAGGTGTACCCCCCTCAAAATGAACATTGGTATTTTTTATGATGACATCTAAAATATTTCGGCTCTAGCTTTGACCTCTCGTGAGCTGGACCATTTTGAAAAAGGGTCCATTTTTGCATGTTTTGTAATTTTAAGAATCTTCTGCCAAGTACATCATCTTTGTATGTAAATAATTTAGATTTTTGCAAATTATATGCATTTTACACGGTGCTCTGGAATATATATAAATTCAATTTTGTGGTAACTCTAATATGTATGAATGAAAATAGGACTAAAGAAAGAAAAAAAAAATGATCCACGACTTTTTGGCGGCATTTTTTTTTCGCAAATTAAAAAATGGTATTAATTGGTTTATATTTACAAAACTGTCCTCAAAAACAAATTTATCATAGATTTAAAATCCTCTTAAAAAGTTAAGGTGCTCTAATTATCTGTATTTTGGAATTGTACAACAATATGGTTTTAGTTTTATTCCAAATGAAAACACAATGCGAGCGTATTTTTATGCATGCAATTTTTCATACAGCGTACTTTGATTTTATATTTTTGCATTTTCATCCATACATGATCTAGAAACTAAATCCGCTATCATATTAGAGTTACCACAAAATTGCATTTATATACATTCCAGAGCACCGTGTAAAATGCATCTAATTTGCAAAAATCTAAATTATTTACATACAAAGATGATGTACTTGGCAAAAGAAAAAAATTGATACCCATATTGCCCTATTTAAAACGAAGAGTTACCACCCCATTGCATTTTTGTCAAAACGCGAACTAGCGCGAATTTCAAAAAAAGCTGAGACCCGTATTTAATTAAATCGACTAAAGATTAAAATATGTTAATTTGGCATTTTTATTACATACAACCCCGAACAAAAAATTCAAAAACCGTTTTTTTTTTTACAGAATATCCTTAAAAAAAGGACATGGATGATCGTCCTTGGACAAATTGTATATACAGTTGGACGCGCCTTAAAAAAACCTTTCTTATGATACCCATATTGTATATGTTGGTAAGGAAACAGATTCTCAAATTAACAAAACATGCAAAAATATACCCATGTACACTATGGTCCAGCTCACGAGAGGTCAAAGCTGGAGCCGAAATATTTTAAATGTCATCTTAAAAAGTTCAAGGTTCATTTTTAGGAGGGTACATCGAGCACTTCTTTTGGTGAGTCACTCTAATAAACATATGTACATATTCACATATAATAGCATGCAATATCATATATATTTATATAAAATAATGCATAATTATATGTAAACGGTTTTACTAGGGTGGTTAACAAATTAAAAATTCCAAATAAACATCGTTTAAAAATTAGTCTAAAATTTTTCTTTTAGTGATAGCAAAAAATATTTGTATAAATTTGAAAAATATTTTGTTTATAAAATATTTAAATTGTGTAGAATTATTTTTAGTAAAACATCAAAAAATGTTCTTATGCAAAATATGCATTTATAGCAAAATAGCAAAATAAGCATTAAAAAATGCCAAAATCTGCTTTAAAATACGCATTTATAGCAAAATATGCAAAAATATGCATTAACAAATCGATGCCATATTTTTTTTTTGCAATTTTGTTGATTCGCAAATATATTTGGTTAACATTGTTCTCCAGCTAACGACAACAAACATGTATTTACATGAAGTTCCGATCCCTAATGATGAGTATTAATTTGGAAAAATTTATATACGCAAATGAGTATATTTTTTAAGTACTTTTATTATTTATTATTTATTATTTACTTTTTAATTTTCTTTAAAAATAATAGAGATACATTTGAAAGAATATACACAGAATATACGATTTGTATATAAAATTGCACACATTGTAGAGGAAGCATGCCCTCAAATCTAACACATTTTTTTTTTCGTTTCTCCTCTTATATTACAGTTCCTAAATATTTAGTATTTGGGTAGTTTTCACTGCATTTCTTTAAATTTGTTGATAAAAAAAAATTGTTAACCGCTTTTTTATATTTGTGATTTAAAAATAAACAAGTTTTTACTTACCTTTTTTAGGAAATAAAAAAAAAAAAAAATATATTTGTAAAAAACTTTTTTTTATCAAGATACAATTGAAATGTTTAAGAATCACGACCAACCACTACTAGGATGTGCTCAGGCTCAACTGATACCACAGTGTCGAAGAAGTTATACATTTTATTGTTTTATTTTCAAAATATTTATTATATTTTTGCTTTGCATGTCTCAATCTCTCTCTCTTTCACTGATGCCGGGTTTTTTTTTCGAAGTAAATAGTCGAGGAGGTAAGTAGGTTTCCAGAGCTTCGAATGAATTATTTAATTCACTATTTTTAGAAGACGAAGTCTTAAGGCAATTTTTTGTATCTCAAATTGTATTGTGCAATCCAAACATTCAGTAAAATTTGATATTTTTGTATGCCAGCAAAATCTTAGTACCCGAGTAAAAAAGTTTATATATGTATAGTCCTATGTATTTTCATCTTAAAATATATATAATATATATATTGCCCTTTATGAAATATAATACATTCTCATATATAACATAATATGTAATCATATATGGTGACATGTAAGCTCTATATTATATGATTTAATAACACAGTGCAACACAAAAATTCCAAACAAAAAAACACTTATCCCAGCCGAAAGTACTCGATGAGAGGAGAAAAGTAATTTCTGGATTTTGCTAGATTGGTTGCCGTTCGTTTTTTATGAGCCTCTATAGTTTCTTCGCCAAATTCGATTTTGAGCACTTTTTTGCAATTTTCTTCTATTTTTCGCATGGCCATAGCTCGAAAAATGCTGTGAATTTTTTTTGCAGTCTTCAGCAAAGTTGTAGCTCTTGACTCGGCCAACAAAAATGCTGAATATATTAAGTCGGAAAAATTTCATCTTCATGCTCAAACCCCAAAAATGTCGAAAAAATTACCACTTTTTTCACCGATTTTTTCCGTTTTTCGACTACAGCTCTTGAACTATTGAAAATTTTACCAAACAATCAAGGGAAGAAATGTAGCCTATAAAATTATGAACAACTTTCCAGTACATACTAACTTCATACGACCACTCCTTGATACGGATTTTGCCATACAAATGTGATTAATTTTCATTTTTTTTTTTTTTGATTTTATTGTTTTTATTGAGCAAAAGTTTAAAAAAGGCACACGGAAAAAATCGGTGAAAAAAGTGGGTAATTTTTTCGACATTTTGGGGGTTTGAGCATGAAGATGAAATTTTTCCGACTTAATATATTCAGCATTTTTGTTGGCCGATTCAAGAGCTACAACTTTGCTGAAGACTGCAAAAAAAAATTCACAGCATTTTTCGAGCTATGGCCATGCGAAAAAGAGAAGAAAATTCCAAAAAAAGTGCTCAAAATCGAATTTGGCGAAAAAAATTATAGAGGCTCATAAAAAACGAACGGCAACCAATCTAGCAAAATCCAGAAATTACTTTTCTCCTCTCATCGAGTACTTTCGGCTGGGATAAGTGTTTTTTTGTTTGGAGTCAAAAAGTTGAATATTGCGTCACTGTGTAATATATACTGTCTTATACAAAATATGTTTATATATGACATTAAATGATATAATATATAATTATGTATAATTCCATACATCGATCGCACAAGATTAACAAATAAGTTTGAGATATGATTATATATGGTCCAACATCATTAATATTTTTTATGAGTATAGGATATACGTAAATATTGTTATACAGGGTGGGCCAAAAGTTACCATGGGGTTTAAAATTTTAATAACCTTTTCGTTTATTAATTTTTTTTATTTTTTTCTCAGATTATATAATATACAAAATGGAAATTTTTTTTACACTAAGTATGAAAAATAATGTCTCTTAAATTATCACCGTTTTTAGTTTCGCACTGAGCATTTTCCATAACATCTTTCAAAATTTGTGGCTGTAGCGTTCGAATTTCTGCAACAATGTTTGCCTTGAGTTCAAGGATTGTCTCTGGCTTGTTCACATACACTCGCTCCTTCAAATAACCCCAAAGAAAATAGTCGGGTGCTGTCAAATGTGGCGATCACGCTGGCCAAATAATTTCCGAATTTCTGGATATTATTCGCTCTCCAAAAATTTGACTTAAAAGTGCCATTGTGTCTCGGGCAGTGTGGACAGTGGCTCCGTCCTGCTGAAACCACATACCAGGTCTGGTTTCAAGAGCAGGACGTAAAAAATTTTCTATCATAAACCGATACCGTTCTCCATTTACCGTTACAGGACTTCCATCTTCATTCTCGAAGAAGTAAGGCCCAATGATATTTTCAGATGTGATCCCACACCATACTGCAATTGGCGTTGATGAATGGCTCTTGGATTTTCAGAACATCAGAACCTACGAAATTCTGACGTTAAAATGTCGACGATATGCTCTTGGCTTTAAAATAATTGATCTCTGATTTACATAATAAAATTCTATTATTCTGGTTCTTTGTTCAGTTGTGAATCTCGCCATTATTTATTCTCTAAGTGTTATTTATATAATCTGAAAAAAAAAATAAAAAAAATATATAAACGAAAAAGTTATTTACTATTTAAACCCCATGCTAACTTTTGGCCCACCCTGTATATAACCCCATACATAATTATATATGCGCCTGAATACTTAATCTTTTTTCACAAGTCTTTATGGGTTTTAAATATTTACTGGGATTTAGTTATTTAATCTCAAAATATCTTACTCGATCCACCAAAAATTACTTATCTCTTGGGATCTAATTAGATCCAATTGGATCTAAATTAATCCCATGGAATATTTTGGGACCTATCAGCATCTTAAATAATATCAAATTGGATCGCCCAATGCTTAGATCAATTTTGATCTAGTTTAATCCAGTAATATATTTTAGGGATCTAATTGGATATTACTTTATACCCCAATTTTGAGACAAACTTTGATGAGAATATCAAATCTATATCAAATGAGATATGTTTTTGTATTTGAGAAATAACTTTTTCTTTGATCGGGTAATATTCTCTCATTACCAATACCTAAATAACACTGTGCAACATTTTTTAAGTCATCACCGTCAGCCTCAATGGTTCCAATGCAAATGAAAGCCGACTATTGAAAGCTGACTTATTGTTCCATTGAACCCAATGTCGAAAAATATATTTTTTCCTATATTTCAATAAATATTAGGCGAGATAGGCGTGGTCTAATATAAGAAATCATAAATTTTTGGTAGACATACATATATTTATTGTCTTTTTGGGTAGAATTCCATAGAATTTTAGATCTATTGTATGTAGAATTTATGTTCGGAATTTATTTTCGGAATTAATTCTTAATATTTTGCAAAAGATTAGAATCGATTTAAAAATAAATATATATTTAAATTTTTTTTAATAAATAGTTTAATTAAAAAAATATTTGTTTTAAAAGATTTATTGCAATAAAAAATTCGGACTCACTACTATGAACCACAAAATCTTTTCGAAGTGGATGGGAGGTGGAAATTTTATAAAATGCAGCCATTATTGTGTGTTCAGATCTATTTTTTCCCCAAAAATCCATCTTTAACTTTTTTAATTGAGCTGTCAATTCGATATTATTAAAAATACCTACATTTGTCATAATTTTCTTATGTCTGGGCCATTCAGAACGCTTGAAAGGAATAAAATTAAGTCAAATTTAATTAAGGATTTTTATTTAAACAACAAATTCTGTTTTACCTTATTTCGGTTTCACTGAGACGAGGAAAAATTTGGGCCAAAAACTACATTAACTTCTTTTTTCCTACGGTATTCAAAATACCCAGCATACCATTATCGGAGCGCTCTTATATATGAGCTCATATATGAGCGATTTTATGAGCTTCTGTGAGTGTTTCCTGCGTGCATATTTCTGGGCTCATAAACGATCGATTTTATGACTTTCTATGAGTGTTTCTTGCGTGTAAATTTCTGAGCTCATAAACGGTAAATTTTATGAGTTTTTTATGCGTGGTTTTCTGCTCGCATATTTATGAGCTCATAAACGATAGATTTTATGTGCTTTTTATGAGTAATTTCTGCACGCCGACAGATAACGGTAAATTCCAGCTAAGCAGAAGAAAGAAGTTACACAAATTGATTCATTAGTGAATATTTTTGGAAGCGTAAAGACAAAATTTTGAGTTATTTTATAATAAATACAAAAATAATACATAATTATTATTGTTATTTATTTTATTTTTTGAATTTATGTTGAATGCATTCAGTTTATTTAATTCATTTTATTCCTATTTTGAATTATCTGTTTTTCGTCATTTTCAGGATACTATTTAGAGTTTTTGATGCACGCAAAATGAGGCTCAAAAATGTTATTTTATGCACTGGAATAAGAGCGCAAAATGCGTTTTAAAAAAAGAGTCATAAAATACTCTTTTATGCATAAAATTTAGAGCTCTTTCATGAGTGACCAGTTTAGTGGAAAAAGCCACTCAAAAATGAGCGTTTTATGAATGTTTATGATTATTTTATGAACTCATTATGAGCGTCAGCGCTCCGACAAAAGAGTCTTTATGAGCCCATTTAGAGCGCATATGGTAAGCTGGGAAAATACTCTTTTATGCATAAAATTTAGAGCTCTTTCATGAGTGACCAGTTTAGTGGAAAAAGCCACTCAAATATGAGCGTTTTATGACTGTTTATGATTATTTTATGAACTCATTATGAGCGTCAGCGTTCCGACAAAAGAGTCTTTATGAGCTCATTTAGAGCGCATATGGTATGCTGGGTACTTTTTAAAATGTGAATGTGTGTGTGTGAGGGTGGCAACAAAACTTTATATTGCGATACTGAAGGTTCTTGAACGACCTTGTCATTTGTGGGTTTACGCTATGCTGTCTCTACCCATTTGTGATTTGTATAGGTTATTACGATAGCCGAAATTTCCTGCTCCCATCAAAGTCGAAAAGACTTAGAACCACATAATGTAGAATGGGTTTGTTTTTTACATATGCTCCCATGTATGTAATAGCAACTATGAATTTCTATTTGTAATTGAACTCCTTAAGCACATATTTTTAAACTGAAACGATTCCCATTTTATTTTAATTTTCAGAATAAATTCCGAAAATTAATTCCACTATTCAGTAGCCCATACAATAGATTTTATTTATAATGCGTTTAATCTAGAATTATTTGGAACTGTTCCGAAAAAGACAATAAATATATGTTTATTAAACATCTATGATTTCTTTGTATTTGACCACGCCTATCTCGACTACTATTAACTGAAATAATATATTTTTCGACATTGAGGTTAACAATAAGTACACCATTCATAAGTACATACATTCCAACAAGTATATTTTTATTTTGATCATTTTGCTCATAGGCGGAAAAATGGTAAAAAATATCCAAATTGCAAGAGGTGATAAAAAAGAAATTCGAACTAACTTTGCTAAATCCTTTGGCGATTTTGTTTATTCAATGCTCTGCTTTCATTTTCTATTGGAACCGTTGAGGCTGATTTTCTTAAAATTTCTAATGTTTTATTTTAATTGTATGCTTTAAAACTCAGTCCCAAAAAAATCCCGAATCAATCCCGTTTGGCACCCCTAATCGATTCTCATGGTTAGAGTCTAATTACTTTGAAATTTTGACAAAATGTTAATTTTTAGTTCAATTTTATTTCAATTTTCCGAACAGCAAAAAGGTGGATGCGGTAAAACTTTTGAAAACCGTGAAAAAGTAATATTATGTTTTTAAATTTTTTTTGGACTTTACGGCTAGGAATGGTTAAATTTGATATTTGCAAAAAAAATCAAAATTTATTATCATATTGTACACAATCAGAGAATCATATCAGAAACAACCTAATCCAATCGAATTAAATCTTTTAAAGCTCTGGTATTTACATTATGCTAGCGATTTAATATATATTACACGTTTAGTACTCAGCTTCTGGCACAGTAAATATAAGAGATACAATATACACGTACCAGGGATGATAAAGTTGGTACTATAGTACTTTTATGGTACTTTGTGAACCTCAAAAGTATCATAGTACTCCTATGACTCATTTAGTACTATTTACAAAGTTTAATATAATTTAATTTCTTGGTCAGTTTAAAAAAATGTAGTCCAAAGCTACTTAATAATTCAATACTTAATTCGATTTCCAGTCCCAGATGAACATTTAATGAATGAATTCATTTGGAAGCAGACGCAGTGAATTCAATCATATGAATTTAATCAGTGTGATGGATTGCAGATGATTCTATTTTAGTTACCCCAGTACAAAATTTATATATTGATTTATGTTTTTTAATTTTAAAATATATTATAATATTTTATTATATTTGCTTTCATATATATATATATCATATATATATATAGCCTAGGCCGGGTCGATTTGTGGGGAGGCAAAAAAATCGCCCAAAGCTCAGTGAAAATCGTATTCTAGGGATCAAAATAAGAAACTTTGCGGAATTAACCATACCTCTAAAACGAATTCTACTACCCCGAAACTGTTGACTTTTGTCCCGTAGGGTCAAGTTTGAAAAATCCCACTTTGACCCATGTAGAGTGCCCCAATCGAGTCCAAATGTATGACCGACCCCCACTAACTTTGAAGGGCCGATCCACCCATGCTCGTGGCACACCCCCCTGGAACTCCCCTGGGGGGTTCCCCATACAAACATTTCAAAAAATCTCCATTTTTGGCACTTTATTTTATTATTTTTTATTTATTTTATTTATTTTTAATATTTTATTTATTTTTTCTCTTTAGAAATTTATTTAGTCAGAACATATGTAAATGAAAAAATTAATTTAACTTAGTAATAGAAAAGAAAAGATAAAAATTACTGTTTGAAGTCTTTTTTGCTTTCAAGTCTGGGCAATTTCGCACGGCTCTCTAACGTCGTCGCCATAACAGCCTCTACATTTTCCGGTATAACTCGTTTGGAAACGCTAGCTAGCAATTGAACGTGTCGTTCTGTTCCTTGTATGTGTGATGGAATTTTTGGATCATTAAACGGTGGATCATCTTGATTTAAATATTCTTTCAAAGTATCGTATGGAATGCTTCGAGTGAATGGTGGTTCAAATACGTCATTTATGTCATTCATATTGATCATTTCCGTGTAACTTGTGCAATAAAAGTTTATATCTGGTTTTTTATAAGCTCTAAGTCCCGTTGGGTCGTCAACATCGGTTCGATAGCGTAGAATTATCTTGATAGCACAGTCGCGCTTTTCTTTGCTATCATCAAACAACATTGATAACAAGATATTTTCCGAATGCGCATAATATGAATTATCTGTAATTACTTTATTGACAATTTTGCGTAAACGAGGTTCTAGAAATCTTGACCAACTAATGAATTTGAAAAATAATCTACTACCGTACACGACAGAGCTGTAATACTTAATATTGAAGTACATTGGCACATAACATGTAATTATAAATTCAACCAGTATTCTTAAATTTGCATCTGGATTTTCCGTTGTCACATATAATCGTAATAGTCTAGCGGCCTTGGTGAGCCACCGAGAATGTACAATTTTCCCTGGTTTGATGTTAGCCAGATCCACTGAAACCACGCCGCTAGAAATTGCATGGGCCATGTCGTATAAGTACTTGGAATCGGTGGAAAATTCAATTTTTTCTGGAGCAGGGGGCATATTTTTCAACTCAATTTTCTGAAAGCCGTCCACCACCTGAAAATATATAAAAATAAAGCAATTAAAAACGGTTGACAATTATAATAAATGAGTGATAGCAATAACTTACCGGAAGAGTTTCACAAGTTTCGATTTGACGGCTCAATTTTCCGGTTGCCGATCTTGGTCCAGTGCTGGTTGATTTATCCAAAGCTTCAAACAAATGCCGAAACGGAAGTTCGTTGAAGTGTAGAAGGCAAACGAACCAATGCAATGGTCTTTTTAACAGCAATTCGAATCGTCGTATAATTCCACCGTGTGGGCCAGTGTTTGTTGGCTCACCGTCAACGCATATGCCAATTAATTCATTCAGTGATATATTTTTATCGTTAAAAAAATCATTTAATTTGGTTGTTTTGTATTCAGCGGTTTCATGTTCCAGTCTTACGTAACCAATCAATTCAGAATTCGGTTCTCTCAAAATAACAAGATGAGGTTCTTTTACCATCCTAGTATGATACTTCTCATCAATTGCATCTCTCGTTAAAGTATCATCTTTTCTGCCATCGAATGAAAATGCTAACAAATTGGTATCATCTAACCGTTTGCGAAGCACTTCTTGTCTGCATTTCTCTTTTTCTCGGCGAACTTTCGATTTATCCATGATGAGAGGTTTGCCATGGGTATCTTTCATTTTAAAATCTTGGAAAAGAGCGGTTCCCATTGCTGATGCTACTCTATCAGGCACACCAAATCTGTCACATACCAAGGCAAAGTTAAAACAATCGTATCTCTGTGTGTATTGTGAACTTGTGCTTATATCCAAATCTTCTTGAACCGGTGGCGGTGCGTATGTTGAATCATCGGGATCTTGGTATGTTGGCATTGATGACATAGACGTTGCTCCTTGCTCTTCAATTTCCATCGCAAATCCATCCATTGTTAGTCTTCTCTGATTATGTTGATCGTGCATAAACTCTTTGAGGCGTTCGGGAACCAAACCGCATGCACATGGAGCTGCCTTCAAATCGCATTTACATGTTCCAATGAAAAAAATTGTTTCCAGAGATTTTACATACTCTGTAAATTCTTGGTGTTTGTTTCTATTCTTGATTTGCTCTTGATATTTGACAAGCAATCTATTCAATTTATTATATACACTTTTTTTCAGCATTATTTCCATACCAAGTTTTTTCCAAATTCCAATCAACTTATCTTGTACTTGAATAGTGAATGATTTATAGAGCAATTTTTTTTGTTCGCTCAAGTAAAAATAATATCTCAAAATATCCAGATGGGTTGGTAAATTAAGATCAGTCAAATCAGTAGACACACCAAAAACAGTAACATCATGCCTGGGTATATGACTCATTGGGTTTTCGATAGTTGTTGATGTTGTTATTGCTTCATCTTGCGGTGTAAAGGATGGTGGATTCATTGTAAACTTTTTGATTTGGAATGATTTTTTTTTTTAAATATTTTTTTATCTGAAATTAGAACTTCACACTTTGAGTTCTTCACAACGACTTAATGCATTCACAAAAACTGTTGCGTTATATATGGTCTACGAGGTAATAAAAATGAAATGGTAATTTTAATTCTACCTGTAACCGATTTTGTTGTTAAAACTGCCCATTAAATACTTACATGTAAATTAAAAGTTAATCTGACCACAAAATCTGTTAAGCAAGTGCGCCTTTTATTACTTCTGGAAAATCCTTTATGATAATTTTATGCTCAATTCTACCTGTAACCGATTTTGTTGTCAAAACTGCCCATAAAATACTTACATGTAAATTAAACGTTAATCTGACCACAAATACTGTTAAGCAAGTGCGCCTTTTATTACTTCTGGAAAATCCTTTATGATAATTTTATGCTTTCTGTTAAGCAAGTGCGCCTTTTATTACTTCTGGAAAAACCTTTATGATAACTTTATGCTCAATTCTACCTGTAACCGATTTTGCTTAAGTAAGTTTACGACATGCAGCTGTGTCTTGTGGTGGCTTAAAAAACCCACACAACCTATTTTACGACCTGCAACAGAACGACACGTTCAATTGCTAGCTAGCGTTTCCAAACGAGTTATACCGGAAAATGTAGAGGCTGTTATGGCGACGACATAAGAGAGCCGTGCGAAATTGCCCAGACTTGAAAGCAAAAAAGACTTCAAACAGTAATTTTTTTTATTTCTTTTCTATTACTAAGTTAAATTATTTTTTTCATTTACATATGTTCTGACTAAATAAATTTCTAAAGAGAAAAAATAAATAAAATATTAAAAATAAATAAAATAAATAAAAAATAATAAAATAAAGTGCCAAAAATGGAGATTTTTTGAAATGTTTGTATGGGGAACCCCCCAGGGGAGTTCCAGGGGGGTGTGCCACGAGCATGGGTGGATCGGCCCTTCAAAGTTAGTGGGGGGTCGGTCATACATTTGGACTCGATTGGGGCACTCTACATGGGTCAAAGTGGGATTTTTCAAAACTTGACCCTACGGGACAAAAGTCAACAGTTTCGGGGTAGTAGAATTCGTTTTAGAGGTATGGTTAATTCCGCAAAGTTTCTTATTTTGATCCCTAGAATACGATTTTCACTGAGCTTTGGGCGATTATTAAATCGACCCGCCCTAATATAGCCATATATTAATATATCTTCCTTATGTGGTAACATATCTTACGATATATTATTATATATTGACCTTTATAAAATAAGATATTAAGCATATATCATATACATAATAAGATATGATAGATCTATTGTTATAATACATTTTTATATATAACATAATATGTAATCATATATGGTAAGCTATATAATTTAAGATATAATAATATATGTATACCGTCTTGTAAACAACATTTTTTGTGAGATATACGAGTGAGATATACGATATGAGATATATGTGAGATATACGATATGAGATATACGATAGTGACATATGTTTAATAAAACTTAATACATAATTATATATGATACCAAATGATATAAGATATAATTATGTAAGATACCATATATTACACAAGATTATCAACATAGTTTGAGATATGATTATATATGTTCCAACATCATTAATATTTATATATTTCATTGGATTTAAGTAGATCCAGTTAAATATCAAAATATCTTATTCTATCCACCAAAAATTACTTATCTTTTTGGATCTAATTAGATCCAACTAGATCTATTACTGGATACTAACTTGGATAAGATTAAATATCGATCTATATAAAATGAGATATGATTTTTATTATTTATTTTGATCGATTTATTCAATTTTGAAATTTTATCACTACGGATTTAATATTTTTTTAGCTATTTCAAAACCAAGCGATTTTTATTTTTTTCATTCGTGAAAAATTCTCAAAAAAGTAAATAATAAAAATCTTTTAAATAAATAAGCGCAACGAAGCGCTACAGTTTGCCTAATATATATTAAAGTTTAGATACTTTTTCGCTTATTTTCGCTTTTTCTAAAAAGCGAAAATCGGCTTATCTTCTTAAACCTATTTTGGCTCATATCGCCTAAAGTAGGCAACGATACAATTTTTTGTAGAAGAACTTATTTTTAATTTTTCGAGACGAGCACATGTTAAGAATTTCATTTCAAAACAGCGTTAGAGGGTTAAACAAATATTAAAAATTTGTCGAATTTAAGAAAACATCTTGAAATTTTTATCATTTTTGTTACCAACATCGGCTAAGTTTGGCACAAATAAATAAAAAAAAATTAAAAATAAATTTTCATAGATGTTGTTTGTTAATTTATAATTCCTTTTTTTCCTGATATGGGGATCGAAAAAGTACTATTTCCTATGCTAGTTGCTACTATTTTGAACTTCCCATTTATCATCCCTGACCCGTACTATCTGTATATTTTAGTTATGTTAACCATGATTTTGTTAAGGTTCTTGGGGGGATCAGTAACGCAGTATATGTTTAACAAGTTACAATCAATAAAACCGGTTCGACGAGTAAGAATATACTGATTTGAAAGAAGATACCTGTTTGCTACTTTTTAGGAAAATTAATCAGTTTTTAGTTCAGTATACTTTATTTTGTTTCATTTTCACCATTTTTTACCTGTTAATATTTATTTTAAAAAGTTTTCCATTAGTATGCACTCGTGCATTAGACCGACTCACCTCGTATGGAGAAAAAAGTGTTTTTTGATTGAAAATTAATTTTTTTCAGTTTTTTGTACGGATGTTTTTGTGAACTAAATATACAAGTTTTATATTTAAATCTTTAGTTGATTTACAAAAATGTAAAAAAGATTAAAAAAATTAATTAAAAATACTTTAAGTTCCCCCATTGATGATTGGATCCTTGCATCAACTAGAAACCGATTACATTTGCAGATTGGATTAATTAAACATTTTTTGTTAAAACTTGGTCAAGAGCACCAAGAAAAATACACTAAATTTGAAAAATTCCGAAATATTTCCATACATAGATGATGTATTTGCCCAAAGAAAAATTTGATATCGATATTGATATGTTTTCCCACCATATTGCATTTTTGGTAAAACGCGAACTAGTGCGAATTTCAACAAAATCTGAAAAACGTATTTACTTAAATCGACTTATTATGAAAATATGTAAATTTGACATTTAAATGACAAAAATCTTCATACAAAAAACCTAAAAAAATCTTTTTTTTACAGAATATCCCTGAAAAAATGATTGGTGGACATGCGTTGATATGTTTTAAATACTATTGGACGCGCCTTAAACAAACCTTTCGTATGATACTTATATTGTATACGTTGTCTTTAGTTAAAGTACAAAATTCCTTGAAAAACTAAAAAAAAAAATACCTTTTTGGAAAACGGTCCAGCTCACGGGATCTTAATGCTAGACAGGAAATATTTTTGGAATCATCATAAAACAATCCAACGTACATTTTGAGGAGTGGACAAGAGAATCATTTTTTCTTGAGTCGGTCTAATGTACATTGTATAATTCTGGTACATTCTTGTATATTCTACAATTTCTCGTTGTAGTAGATGTATCCATAGAGCAATGAATTTATATATTCTCTCTTATTCTCTCTTAAAATCTGCACAATATTTGCGAGAATCAGATTTGGAAAATTTCATAAAACTCTTGTTATTGAGATTTTATGTTAACGAAAAATTACACTTTATGTTGCGTTTTTTTTTTTTTTTTTTTTTTGCAACGACAAATTAAAACCATAAAAAACATGTGCCCACACGTAGAACATTTTTGCAAATGGAGATAGCGAAAAAGTTAAAAAAATTCAAAACTTTTATTGTTATTAAGAAAATCTCTGCATATTTATATAATATAATAATATAAAGGAAGTACATATACAATACACGCTTTTTGTTTTTATTCTCCTTTCTATTTTCACACTTGTTTTGTTTTGTTAAAAAACAAGATGTAAACAAGACCGTACTTTATCTTTTTTACAAGTTTGATATAATTTTTATTAAAAATAAAGAGCTTGAATAATTTTCATTTTCATTGCACAATTAAATATCGAATAAACATAATTTTTGTTTTTAATAAAAATTATATCAAACATGTAAAATAGACAAAGTACGGTATTGTTTGCTCCCCCTTTACATCTTGTTTTTAAACAAAACTAGTGTAAAATAAAAAGGAGAATAAAAACAAAAAGCGTGTATATTATATATCTACCAAAGGTAGGGGGTGCACACAACAAACAAGTTTTCAATTAATATTTGATCAATGGTGATAATCTTTAACTTGGAGCTCATATATTAGTTCTCATTTAGTGGGAAAACTAGGCAATATAAATGTTTGATGTTTTGCATGGGATTGTCACTTCTTTCAAAACGTGTTCTGATGATAGAAAATTCCCGAAATAGATCTATCAACACATTCCTGAAAGTGGTCAATTTATAAATTTGAAAACAAAAACATTATAGATTATTTGTTAGGACAATATCCTTATAAAGAAATATAGATTATGGCCTCGAACTTGAATATTTTTCATTTTCATTGCACAATTAAAGGTCATAATTTTTTTTTTTTATATAAATATATTAAACATGAATGTATATACTCGTATATTTAGAAATACCATATAACTATCTATTAAATACCGTTTAAAAATTTAAAATCGGTTAAAAAAATTACTGAGTTAAAAATGTTTAAATACTAAAATGTTAAAAAAATACTCTTTTACACTGTAATTTTTATTAAGTAGAAGATTTTTATTGATCTATTTACAGGCTTTATATTCTTTTCTTGAAGTCATAATTTAAATTAAGGTTCATGGGCCGTTTTGTCCCCCGGCCCCTAAGGGTTAAATATTTAGAATTGTGTGGACTATATTAGTGCACTTAGAATACTATGTAGGTAAAGACCACTGCAAATGTAGTTAAAAACAAATAAATTTTCACTTAAAGAAAGGACGACTTACATTTCAGTAAATTCAACTAACATTGTCATTTGTTTTTTAATGTTCAAAAAATGACTAACAATTGTAGTAAAAATTAAACACATGCTAGTAAAAAATAAACAAACATTTTATTTTTTTATTTTTTTAAATAACAAAAAACAACTCCAAAAATTGAATGTATAAATCTGCTTAATGTACATTTAAATTCTAATTTCTATGATCAGAACGCTGAACTTCGAGGCAATTTATTTTCTTTTGATTGTATAAATCAAGCAGATGTTATATTAAGCTGTCGATCTATAAAGTCTAATGCATCCGGTTTTGATAACATTCATCCGAATTTTTTGAAAATTATTTTACCATACATGCTGCCTTTTATAACATATGTTTTCAACATATATTTTCAACATATATTTTCAATATTATTACGAAGAGTATTTATCCCAAAAATTGGAAATATGCCAAAATTATACCAACTCCAAAATCGAACAAAGATTATCGCCCGATTGCCATATTACCATACTTATCTAAAGTTTTTGAGCGTATACTACATCAACAGATAACTGAATTCATAAAGAATAATGGTCTTTTTACAAATCGACAATCAGGTTTCCGGCCTAAACACAGCTGCATAACTGCGCTCGTGGATGTGTCGGAAGAAATACGTAGAAGTATTGATGGGGGTGAAGTATCCTTATTGGTGTTATTAGACCATTCAAAAGTATTTGATATGGTGGATCACAACGTTCTTTGTCTAAAGTTGAGTACAATCTTCAATTTCTCTCCAATGTCTGTTCGTTTGATATCTTCATACTTGTCGGATCGTTGCCAGTCTGTCTTTGCAGATAATAAAACTTCACGTGCCCTACCAGTTTTAAAGGGTGTACCGCAAGGGTCGATACTTGGGCCTTTACTATTCACAATTTATGTTAATGACCTTACACAACAATTATCGCATTGTAAAATCCACATGTATGCTGATGATGTACAACTTTATATAAATAGCAACAAAAGTAAAATAAATGATTGTATTGATAAACTTAATTCTGATCTGGATCACATTTACACATGGGCTAATGCAAATGGTTTATGTCTTAATCCATTGAAGTCTAAATGTTTAGTTATTAAAAAAAAAATCCCTAAAATTGTCTTTTGAACCGACGATATTACTAAACAATCAGAAAATTGAAATAGTATCCACTGCCAAAAACCTTGGTGTTATTTTTAATGATACACTCACCTGGTCTAACCATATAAACGTTGCTGCTGGAAAAGTATACTCAATGCTACGTACTCTATGGCACACCCAGTATATAACTCCATTAAATGTTCGCATATTGTTGGCGAAAACTTACCTATTGCCTACTCTACTGTACGGATGTGAAATATTTGCAAGCTGTGACACTAAATGCAGTAAGAAACTTGCATCTACTTACAATGCTATTCTTAGATATGTTTTTAATTTAAGGAAGTTTGACTCCATCTCTTTATATTCAAAAAAACTTTATGGAGTTACTTTCAAAGATCTTTTGAAAATAAGAACACTGATTCTTTTGCATAAAATTATATATACCCGGGAACCATCGTATTTGTTTGATAGACTTGAGTTTTCAAACTCCCATAGGAATAAGGACATTACCCACATATTTTTTCAAAACTCTTTATCAAAGTGGCAATTTTTTGTGAACTCAATATGTCTTTGGAACTCATTACCATCATCCATTCAGTTCTTAAGCAACGCATTACATTTTAAAAAACAAATATTTGAACTTTATAGATAAACGAGCCTAAAAATGTGTTTGATTCTGAAATTTAAATGAAAATTGTACCTATTTATTGTCATCATTTGTTTGGTTATATTTATTTTTTATAATATTTATTTATTTTAAAAAAATTTATTTTATTATTTTTATTTTTTTTTAATTTTACATACCTGCCCACATTTTTCTTTTTTTATATTTTAATAATAATAATCATTTTTTTCTATTTTTTTTTTTCCTATTATTGTTCCTTAAAAATAATGTTACAATATAAAAAATCCATTACTTTAATTATAAGATTTTTAATCTTGTTGTTTTGGAAATCAATAAACTAAACTAAAACAAACAAAAATCATAAAACAGTCATTTGATGTGCTTTGTTTTTTTAAATGAACTACAAGGTTAGTAAAAAAATTTAATTTGTTCTACAAATGACTGACATTTACATTAAAAATAAAGAAACTGTATTGCAACCCAAACAACTACATATTTTTAAAGCAAGAGCTCCCTAAGTGTGTGTGATATATTGTAATTTACTATTTGGCCAATTAGGCTTACAAATTACAAAATGATTTTTTAAATATATTAAATATGAATACTAGAAAAAAAGTAAAGATAATAATAAACAATAGTCTAATAAAATGTGTCTAATAAAAAGTGATATTGTCCGAAAATTATGAAAGGTGTTATTCTGTAAATTTACTAGTCGGTCTTTTTTTGGCCAAAAGTGTAAAAATGAATCCAATATGGATAATTTACATAAAATAATTATTTTCATCAAGGGGATATTCTTTTTTTTTTATCAACTTATAGGCTTTACAATCTTGTTGTCATACTTAAAATTAAGTTTTATGGGTCGTTTTTGTACCCACTCCACTTAGGGTTAAATACTTTTTAGATAGAAGTAAAGATAATAATTATGAATACATATTTATGAAAAGTTTTATCATAATTATTAAAACTCCAAAAATATGACAATGCTTCATATATTTTCATCCCATGAAACTGTTTTATAAATATGATGAAACTTTATCTCTGACAAGGAAAGTCTCCCGATGGGTGCTCTTCGATCTTAATGAAATTCGAATATGTGATAGAGGAGAAAAAATAAGTGACACATATAATTTTTAGCGGCACAATCTAACGTTTAAGGTTTAAAAGCTGGGGGTAAACAATTAATACATTTTTTTATTTAAACATGTCTGTAATAAAGGAGATTCGGATTTATTGTACGATGCAGGATTTATTTAAAATATATAATATAATATATAAAATACATATAGCTGAAAAAAGCTTATCGGGAAAAGTCACATAAAGTCCGAAGAGTTACGAATATCGGAAAAAATCAGACTTTTAATCGATTAAATTTAATAAGCCTTACTATATGTATATAATTTTTAGCTTCAAACAAATATAATTCCCTAACACAACCTGTTACTAACATGTTTTGCAACACGGTTTACCTTTAGTTTATTCTTAATCTATCGCTCTATATAAATTTATTACTCTATGTTAATATTCTTCAAAAAAATTTTTATTATAAAAAATATTATCCAACTGATATTAAAGATTTTTAAAATCTTAAGTAAAATACTTTACATAAAGTATTTAAATTTATAATTATTTACAAGGCAAAGATAATAACTTGTACGGCCATGTAGGCAGTAGCAAGCAAAGCAACAAAGAAGGCTAAGCCACGAGCAGGCTGTGGAACAACAACGACAGCATACACGAGGGTATGTACAATACGGGCAAGCGCAACAGCACGGAAAAGATTGATGGCCAAAAAAGCAGAAGGATTGGTCAATACATATAATAAACCAACAATGAAGAAGGGTAAAATATTTTCCATGTCATTACGATGAGCTCTGAAAAGGACATTAAAGAGAATGATAAAATTTGTTGTTAAATATAATTTTAACCTATTATCTTACCTGCGTACACGTTCAACATGGGGATCATCGAACTTGACCTTGTCTTTTTGAGACATTAAATCTTCAGGATTGGCAAAAGTCTGTTAAATAAATAAATAAAAAAAAAAAAAACACAGTAATATAAAGAATTTCAAAAATTTTCCACAATTTGAGGCAAAATATTTGTAAATTTTTTTTTGTGACTAAATTCGGTCACGTTGATAGTCATCAGCTCGAACTCTTCCGAGTTGCATGAAACTTGGTGTATATAATCTCCTTATTATTATGACAAACTGATTTTTATCTCGTTGTCGTTCGCGTTTAATCGCTGCTTAAAGTTGGTATTTATTAACGGTAGTAGTCCGATTTTAAAAATTAACATCTCATTTCAAGCTTATTTTGTCTTCTCTGACATGTGTGAAGCTTCGATGTGTACGCTTTTGAAAAAGGATAAACAACTTAAAAATGTCCTTGTTTTGCAAATATCTCAACATGCACCTCTTTATCTCAAATTTTTGATTGCATATTGATAAATATGTTGTGCTACTGAAAATTTCGCTCATAAATTGGAGTCTTTTTAAAGTCATTTTTGAGTAAAAAGTGAATCTAAATTTCCCTCGTATATCGGAGAAACTTTTGAAATCATTTTGGACTCTAAAATAAGAGGGCTGCAAACATGCATCAGTTTTTTGAGTCATTTTAGAGTCACGTATTTTGAGGGCTCCGAAACTTGCTGGCTGGGATAAAATAAATTTAAAAATACAGTGATTTACGAACACATCAAAAAAATATCTATACCATTTCCAATTGCAATTGAGAAAAGAACAATTGGAATTTAGATTTTCTATTTGAAAAATTAGAAAAGTTCATTTGATTTTGATTATTTTTATTTAACATTAAAAATAGAACAATTGATATTGAGCATTTTAATTTGAAATTGAGAAAAAAAAAAACAAATTAATATGGAATTTTTCAACTTAAATTGAGAAACGAACATATGATATTAAGATTTTCCAATTCAAATTAAGAAAAGGACAAATAATGTTGAGATTTTCTATTTGATATTAAGAAATAAACAAATGAAATTGGAAAAAGTACAAAATGAAATTGAGAAAAGAATGAATGTAATTGAGAAATAATAATTTTAAGAAAAGTTGCTAATGGAATATGCTGCTATAAACCTGTGTCCTGAATGGGCTCTAACTGATTCATTAATACAATTAAACATTTATCATGCAATAAATTGGAAAAACGCGTTTCCAACAAAATTTTTTGAACTTTTTTTGAACAAAATAACCGGGGGGAATGTAGAAAAATATGTATCGTATTTTTTGTGTAATAATAACTTTTACCTAATCCACTAATAAAATTCTAACATTTAATCTCTGCTCCCCGACATTGGGTTGTACAAATCATTGATCTTTTGCAAAACAGACATTGTTCATGGATTCAATTAAAATAAAAAAAAATTCATTTGAACTTTTCTTGAAATTATTTTGATTTTTTCTCAATTTCAAATAACAGAATCCAATTTTCATTTCGTTTATTCTCAATTTCAAATGTAAGATCTGAATATCATTTGGTCTTTTCTGAATTTCAGTTGAAAATCTAAATTTTATTTGTTATTTACTGAATTTCATATGGAAAATTTCAATTACATTTTTTTTTCTCAATATCAAATCAAAAATCTAAAATTGATTTGTCATTTTCTCAATGTCAAGTGAAAAGTCTTAATTCAATTTGTTCTTTTTTCAATATCAAATGGAAAGTCTCAGTTTCATTTGTGCATTTCTCAATATTAAATGGAAACTCTTAACTTCATTTGATTTTTTTCTCAATTTCATATGGAAAATCTCAATATTAATTGATTAATTGTACTTTTATCAATTTTAAAATGAAAGCTCTCAATTGGAAATGGTGTAGTTCTGAAATATTAAAAAAAAATTATTTACTTTTTCAAACGCTTCATAAAAAACTCTATTGGCATAGACACATTTCTATCATTTTCCAAATTCCATCAATTTTGAATAAATAATTTTCTTAAAATTGGCTTTAATTTTTCAATATTTAGCCACGCCCACTTAGCCCTTTTTAAATTTTTTATTCGTACCATCTTGGACAGTTAATACTCTAAGTTCGACATTGATACGACATACTCTCTTTGGTTGGATAGTTGTAATGAAAAGCCTCATATGAACTTCGCTTCAAATGGTGTATCCAAGATTGCGAATTACTTACAAGGCAATATGTTCTCTCTGATCTTAATGAAATTTGAAATAGGGACACGTATTTTTTTTAGCGGCCCAATCTCACGTTTAAGGTGAGGTCAAAGTTAAGACATTTTGTTTGGAAACATGTCTGTAATTCAAATGACTTTTTGGCTTGGAGGTGCTGGTTAGTAAGAAAATCAGTTCTTGCAATACGCTTGTCAATTTAAAATATAATTGCAAAAGTCAAACGCAAAAAACATATATTTTAAAAAAATTTACCCCAATTCCTTATAAGTTTATGATGTTCGTATCCCGGTAATGGTGTACCGACTTTGGTATACCACAAACTGTATAAAACACACCGGTTTTCAAATTTTGTTCTCAAAACTCAATTTCATTATACAGCGCAAAAATAAAATAACTGCTAAAGCTTAAAAATCGGAAAATTTTGTTTTTACTTGAAAACCACCATAAAACTTTTCACCAAGCAGCGTTATGAAAATAACTTTTTTAGAGAATATATCTTCCAAGTCTAGTGACTATATTTTGTATTGGTTTGGATCTGAAAGCTAAAAAATATGAAATAAAATTAATGAAAAACTCTTGTAAGTTTCAAGTAACTTTTATAATTTTTTCACTACTAAATGGCCATCATGTCATAGATTTTAGGTAGAGTTTGCGTTTATCTCAATTCAAAAAAACCTTGAGAAATAAGAGGCATTTAAGGTCAGTTTCAACTGGTGTTGAACATTTTTGAAATAACTCATATGTATTACAAAAATGTTGTATTTTCTAAAACATTTCTGTCATTAACTATCTAACCAGCCCTAGTTAATAAATATGTTAATTAAAAAAATCTATGCTTAAAAGTCATAAAAATTCATTAAAAGTTGTCAATTTGTTTTTCTTTATAATCTCGCAAAACATAAACGCAAATCACGATGATTTTGCTATTTTTTAAAATTAATAATTTACTATGTCATCGGTATATAAAAACAACAAAACGTTAAACAATTTTAGCGCTCTTTTGAGCAACAAATTAAGATTAGAGCTTTTATTTTTTCTCTTTACAAACTTTGACCACTAAAAATGTATCGACCATTCCATTATAGATCGACCGGGTTTTTCGACTTGTTATTATTTATTTTTATTATATTTTCCCAATTCGAAAAAAACTCTCGATTTTAAAAGCGATTTTGTTTTTTTGAAAAATTAAAAGTACTCAGCAAAACTTTGGTAAGATGTGCGATAAAGTTATGCATTACCTTGTAATGTATACTCCTTACGTGTAAAATGAGTTACCATTATTTGGCTACGTAATGCATTCCATTGTAATGCATACCTTCAACATTATTTTGAAACATAAAGTAATGAGTTACTAATAATTTGACAGTCATGGATTACATTGTAATGATACATCATTACTTTTTACATTATTTCAAAACAAAAAATAATGACTTACCGATCATCAATTACATAATGTATGAAATAAAAACGTAAAGTAATATTTAAAAGATTTTTTTGAAAATCTATATTTAGACACATTACTTTGTGATTTTTTGTAAGCATGAGGATAAGTTATATATTTTTAACATCACAAACGAAAACTCCAAGCAAAATAATTAATAGCGTTTTCTTTTCTGACAAAAATGTCACATTTTTTTGCACTTTGCCTTAAATTTCCTTATTTGTGTTCTTTTTTAAAATGAGGTGAACACTCTAAGAGGGTACCGTGTTTGTTTCTAAAAGTGTTTGCCTTATAAAAGGCAAAAAATGCAACATTTCTGCCCTCAAAAAATTTACAGGGTTGGATGTTGCCTTGTTTTTGTTGGCTTATCAATCTCATGTGTATATATTGCAAAGTTTTTGGCGAGAAAACTCTCACCTTGGTAGCAGAGTGGTAGTGTGCTGGCTTCTGATACAGAAGATCCCGAGTTCGAACCCATATTGGTATCACATTTTTTTATATTTTTTTTTTTTTTTGTTAAATTTAATTTACGATTTTTTTTTAATTTGTGTTTGCTATTTTTTTTTTAATTTTTTCTTTTTGTAAGTATTTAATATTTTTTTTAATCTGAAACTCGCTTACAAACAAAATTATAACAAAAAATTTAATTGAAAAAAATGTATGGAGCTAAATCCAAATTTTTTAAATAATTAAAAAAACAAAAATTAATTATTAAAAAAAACATTAAATTTTTTTTAAAGTTTGCTGGGATTCGAACCCGAATTTTAACAACACTAAAAAACAGATTTGTTTAAATAAATGTAATATGTGATGAAATTGTGTTCTATTCTGATTGTAAAAATGCTTCATTTTAATGGGGCGAGGGCAAAATTTGAAAAAACGTTGCACATTAAGAAGACAACACTTTTTTCCAGAAAAGAAAACACCATAATTTACATTTCAAGCAAACTATTATTATATGTGACGATAGTTGTTAGAGTTCTCGCCTAACTACCAGATACCCCAGGTTCGAATCTCAGCGCGAACACGTTTTTTACTTAATTAAAACAAATGATTTTAATATAAATCATAAATTTTTTTATGAAAATCTATTTATAGACACGTTGCTAGTTACTTTACCCCCTACTAGGTGAGGAGTCAACCCATTACTTTTAGGCTCATCGGCTGTAAATTTCATCAGTGATGTAAGGTGTATTGTAATGCATGGATTCGAAAAAAAACTCTCGATTTTAAAAGCGACTTTGTTTTTTTTTTGAAAAATTAAAAGTACCCAGCAAAACTTTGGTAATATGTGCTATAAAGTTATGCATTACCTTGTAATGTATACTCCTTACGTGTATCATTATTTTCCAACAAAAAGTAATGTGATACCGATAATTGTTTTGCACAATCCATTACTTTGTAATGAATACTAATTCAGCATTATTTCGAAACATAGAGTAATAAGTTACCACTATTTGGGTACGTAATACATTCCATTACTTTACCCATTACATTACTTTACCCATTATTTGGTATGGTGTGGTTTTGCTGGGTATTCAAAAAGTTTCTATCTTTCTATTTTCATTACTTTTCATTATATTATTGCAATTTTTCATAAAATTCCATGAAAAATTACATTTTATTTATTAAAAATTTCGTACGTTAATTAAAAGAGTTTAATTAAAATTATAAATATTTTAAAGTTTAAGAAATTTTTCATTCACTTGAAGAAAACTGTATTAGTTTAGTGAAAAATTTCATTAAAACTCGTCCAAGAAAATTCTCTCTGTGTAGGTATTGAACGATTAAAAATTTTTGTAAATGGCAACAAAAATAAATGGAAAATTAAATGAAGGTATTTCGACACGGACCTGCAGATCTTAATGAACCTTAGATATGTTGTAGGGAATTAAAATTTAAGGGACACATATTTTTTTAAGCTTCCCAATCTCATGCTTAAGCGTTACTAAGTGGGGGTCAAAAACTATCCCATTTTACGACATTTTCGTTTTCTTTCCTGCTATTTAATGTAGCTATACATATACAAATTTGGTATCAAGTGAAAGCTTTTTCTGAAGACTTTCAAGAATTTTGTGCACTCAAAAAAATCTGTCGCTCTTTTTAAGGAATTGTAGTTGTATTAGGCTAACAATAATGCATAGTAATGCCTATTTAATTTAATCGTGGGGGTATCTGAGCTTTTTCCGATATTCGAAATCGTTTTGTTTTTATGCGACTTTTTGCGAAGAGCCTTTTTTCCTATATATCAAATAATTCAAGAATGTGGCAACTCCAGGTCCACTATATAGGCAATTTGGCTACCAAAATATTTGTTTTCTTGATTATTTCAAGCCTGTGTACAAATAAATCTAGTTTTCATAAAATGACGACAAGTTTTCTTACAAAAACAACTTAATTTTAAACCCCACTTTTTAACTCTTAAACGTGAGATTGAGTTGGTAAAAGCAGACACGTGTCTCTTTTTTTCGTTCCTCTACAACATATTCAAAGTTTATTAAAATTTACTATTTAGGGTCGGGAAATCTTCCTTGTTAGTGTTTTTACGTGCAATATATAATTAGTACCAAATAAAAGTTAAATTTTGGCCGATCTATCATGGAATAGACGACATATTTTTACAAAGTTTCCCTAAATAACTTTACTTTACCTTAGTCTTAAAACGTTGCATGCCTGTCAATGGACCCATTAACAACATTTTAATGGCCAATACAGCACTCCAGAAGACATAAGCCTTGAAGACGGCATTATCAAACGATAATAATTCTATTACGGACATATTTTTGTTTGCGTTTTTACTTAGACCGACAGAACTGTACCGCTTGTGAAATTTTATTAAACTAAAGTTAATATTTTTGGTTAGATATGTGGTTAACTATTTCTATAGACCTCACATTAGCGCCTTATCTAAATTTATTTATACACTCTTTGTTAATGCTCTTTTACACTGCGCAACATTTGTTTTGTTATCTAGAATTTTGGAATATTCTTATGAATTTCGGGTATGGGGACGTCGAAAGTGTTATCAGATTTTTAGGTCAGATATAGTTTTTAGAGTTATCGAGCAATAATTATATATAAAATAAAGATACTGTACTACTGCTCAAACAACTAGATATGTATATTTAAAGCAGAGGTTCTTTGAGTATAGGTATTCAGTAGATTTTGTTGTAAACAAAATATTAGGTTTTAGTTAGGGCAATTTATTTGTACACTATGGCCGTTAGGGTATCCCTGAAAATAGAGTTGTCATAACATCCCCAGTTTTATAGCAATTAGTTTCAAATGAAAGAAATCGAACCCGTGCCGAATTTTGGCCGAAAAGTTCCCATTTTGTTGAAAAAAGTGTATTTTTATTAAAAAATTTAAAATGTAATGAGAAATTTAATTTTTCATTACATTTATTCACTTAATATACTCAAAATTATTTAAATATGGAATCTTGACTTCACCCGATATCTATTATTAATCCACTTTAGCCTGTAATCTAAAATTACCCACGAATTTTATAAAAATACAAACACGTGGTTTATTTTTTAAAATTAGTTTTAAAGATCTATAAAAATGCCTAATATGGAGACGTGGATTGATATTGTTATAATACAATACCCGAGTAAAAACGTTCGTATACAATCATTTCTTATTTAATATAATATTATATTAAAACATATTGTATATATGATATATATGATCATATGTGATGGCCCATATGATCATATACAACTTTATTCATTATTTGGTTTTTAATTTTTTTTTTGATATGGTCACATACATATTAATATCTTAATATATATTGACTGATATTACCGTAGATGTATCAAATATTACTACATATGGTATATATTAATTAGCATGATTTCATATATCATTTTATATGGTTTAATACAATGTTATTTATAATCGTATATGAAGTCATATTAAAAATTGTGTTTCCCATCGATCTAAAGTGTTTAATGTCAATTTTAAATTGCAAGTTAAATTTAGCTTTAGACATGTTTAACCCATAACATCCTGTAGTTACCATATGATAAAACAAAACATGCATGTACGTTTGGGGTACCTGTGCGTTATAAATGAACACGGGTTTTATAAAGTAGACTTGTAAATTTCCACTAACATATTTTTTAAGAAAGTAGCTCAGTGATTATAAAAGCTACATAACCTCAAACTTAGTCAATTTTTGAAAATGCAAAAAGAGTGACTTTTAAAAGAAAATGTTTTAAAAATTAATTATAATTATTAAAAATATTGAAACAAAGTGTTATTAATTTTAAAATACAACACCAATACTTTAAAATGACTGACATATTTTTTTGAAATATATTTGTACTTATTTTAACGACTGATTTTGGTGTAACTATATAGAAACTATGGGCGGGCTAGGTTACTGGTTTAGGATACATACGTATTTTAGGGTTTTCTCTCAAAATTTTAGATTGAAATGATATTTTTATTGTTGTAAATTGTTAGAAAAAAGAAAATTTTTCATCAATGAATAAAAACTTAAAAAACAGTTGCAATTTTGTGTGTAATCTAGCGAATTTTCGATGATATAGAAACTATGGGCGGGCTAGGTTACTGGTTTAGGATACATACGTATTTTAGGGTTTTTCTCAAAATTTTAGATTGAAATGATATTTTTATTGTTGTAAATTGTTAGAAAAAAGAAAATTTTTCATCAATGAATAAAAACTTAAAAAACAGTTGCAATTTTGTGTGTAATCTAGCGAATTTTCGATGAAAATTCACAAATTTCAAATTGGCACCACATTTTTAAAATGCTAGTAGAAAATATTTACTGTTTTGTTACATTTATGTACTTTTTAGACGTTTTGGAAAAAATTGTCACTTTTATTTTCAATATTTGTTCATTAGCCAAAGTTTTGGTTGATTTGGAGTTTGCTTCCCTAATAAAAATTATTCCAATATATTGTTTTAATAACGGTAACGAGCTAGTTCCAAACTAGCAAAACAAATTTGTAAGAAAAACTATTTAGTATTTAGAGGTCTAATACTGTATTCTGTGAATAATTTTTTACTAATGTTTGTAAATTTTTCTATTTAAATCACATTTTTTCACTATACATCAAAACAAATTCCGAGTTAACCTGTTCCACTTATAAAATTGTTTTAATTATATATTTTTAAACAGAATTCACATTAATTTATCAATAAATATTAATCTGATAATAGTAAAACACGTTTTCTTGCAGAAAAATGGATTTTCCTAGATCTACAAAACTAGTCCCCTAGCCCTCCCATAGTTACCATATGGTAATAGGGCATTCTGAATGTGCTGGAGACGGGACAAAAAGGAATTGAAGTTTTTTATACTTAGGTCAAAAATAATTTCTTACGGATTCAGGATATGTTATCAAAGGTATTAAAGTAACGGATAAGCGCAATTCTTTATCGTACCAATCTTAATTTTAAGGTTTAAAACGGTGGTGTTAAAAAAAGGCTCTAGTTGCATTTTTCAAATTTATTCCAAAAAACCTATACGAAAATGCTAAAGGTGTTTTAAAGATAAATCTAACGATTTGCCCAAACAATTTAAAAGGGAATATGTTTTTTTTTTTGGTTTTTCTGGAGCCATATTGTACACCACCTTTTTAAACCTTGAAAGTAAGTAAGGTACGCTTAAGAATAGCGCATGTTCGTTAGTATCACATATCCAAATTTAATGAAAATCTAAAGTAATTTGATCCTATGTGGATCAAATTACAAAAAATAATAATTTTTATCAAGCTGACATTTTTTTTTATAAATTTAAAAGCTTTGCATCTTGTAGATGTAATTAAAATTACGTTTCATGGGTCTTTTTTTGTAAACAGACCACTAAGGGTTAAATATTTTTTTACTTACAATAAAGATAATTATAGTCTAGTCAAGTTGAGATTTGTCCGAAAATTATGCTAACTTTAATGAAAACATTAAAACTTTGTTCAACTTTTGACAAAATAATCAATTTTCTTAAAATGTCAATCAACATATTTTTTTAATTAATTTTTTTCTATAGCAAAGCGATATCTCCAAATGAGGCATATGACATTTGTGAGTAATTTATGACATTTGTGAGTAATTTTTGATCCCCGTCTAAAGTGGGTTAATAATATCCAATGAATATATGAATAATTTTGAGTATGTATGAGGCATACTTGGGATTTTTCATTAATTGTAATGAAATTTTATGGCATTAGCATTTGTCCTACTAATGCTAATGAAATCACACTAATGCCTGAAAAAACTAATTTTAATTGAGCAAAAAAAGCATTTGTTTACAAAAAAATGGAGTGTAAATTGTAACACTGAATACGGGAAACGAAATGGAACGAGGAACTAACTTTATCGCCATTTTGTAAAATGGCTTGTATTTCGAAAACTAAACAAGATTTCGCAAAACGGACAAAATTTTTGCAAATCTTAATTAACAACTCCGCTTCCGACAACACAAATGTGTACAGAGTTCCGATTCCAATCGTTCCACGTTTCATTCCATATCGTTCCTCTTTGGACCAATGTTCCATTCTATTATCGGAGTGATTACATTTTTACGTACGTTTTTGGGTAAACAAATAATTGATACACACTGTGGTATTTTTCATAAAAAATAAATCTATCGGAATCTTACCCAGACCTAGCATATTTGCATTCAGTCAATTGCAATTTGCTTCCTTTAATTAATTCATTACTAATGGTAATGAAATTTAAAATCATTACCTTTAATCAACGAAATCAAATCAATGAAATTCATTACCATTAATTAAAAAATTATAATGAAAATAATTTCATTACAATTGATATCAATGAAATTGTAATGAAATCATCAATTAATTGTCCATTCAATTAATTAGTCTCATGTATGATATGAGGAATATACAGTAAAACCCGGTTAAGACGAACTCTGAGGGACCAACAAAATTAGTTCGTCTTAAGCGAGGTTCGTATTAAGCGGTTTTTTTAACGATAAAAAATATGTATTTATTAAAACAAAAACAAGATTTTTACACAAATAAAAAATAAAATTAGCATTTCTTGCATTCACAATTAAAAATTCTTCATAAAAAAAAAAAAAAAAAATCTGTTATTTTTTTCTGAATGACTGAATTAACGATTTCATTCGTTATAAGTTTTTCTATTACCAAAATATGATTGTCAGCTTCTTCGGCACACGATTTTGTTCGAATATATCACTTGACAAATTTTCAACATCGGGAGGATTAACAATTTCCAATATTTCTTCACCTGATAAAGTATGTGACGTCAAAACATTAGCATCTATATCTAGAAAGTCATCCACGGATATGAAATTCATATTAGGTCTATCCCATTAAACGGATAAAGAGTGTACTAAACATGGTAATTTGTATGAAAACGAGTTTTTGGGACTGCTTAAAACAGTTCGTAATAACCGAGGGTTCGTATTAACCGAGTTCGTATAAAAAGATGTATTTTATATGAAAATTGTTGCCAAAACGTCGGGACTTTTAAATTAGTTCGTCTTAACCGAGGGTTCGTCTTAAGCGAGTTTTACTGTATGAACTAAAAAATTTAATTTTTCTAAATATAAATTTTTTTTAATAGAAATATTTTTTTTTTTTATAAAATAGACCATTTTCGATTCCTTTTATTTGGAACCATTTGCCATAAAACTGAGGTATGTAATAAACGAAAATTAACAAATTGTTTTTTAAGGTACATCCTAATGTCTATAACAAATTGGTCAACCACAGTTTCTATAAATAACACTAAATTTAACTTAACACTCGCTTTCTCTCTCTCTCTCTCTCTCTTTCCAGACTTTGACCTTTTTATGCTTATCTTTTATCTTTACATTTTCATAAATATATTTTTTAAAAAAATTTCTTTTAAAAATCATTTATTTACCTTAGTTTTGAAACGTTGCATAGCTGTCAAAGGTGACATGAACAACATTTTAAGAGCCAATACAGCGCTCCAGAAGACATAAGCCTTGAAGACGGCATTGTCAAAAGTTAATAATTCTATTACTGACATCTTTTCTTGGTTGCTGCTTTCCCCTATGGATCTGTACCGTTTGTCAAACCGTATCGAACTAAAGTTAGTCTATTTAGTTGGTCTACTATTTGCAAAGGTTTCACTTTTGTGGCTTATCAACTGTATTTTTTTTAAACTCTTTGCAAAGAGGTCTAACACACTCTATTTAGTGATAAGAGTAAAACAAATGCATGTTTAAAAGATAGAGCTACAAGTTAAAGCTGAACTTTACTCATTCATTTTGAAAGTGGGGAAAAGGTTGAGAGTTTTTATGAAAAAAAAAAAAATTAATTATATATTTTACTGTATTTGATAATTATGCGAATATTAAATAGGGTAGACTGGGGAGCACACTATAACTACTTTTTGTTCTACTTTCAATACACTGATAGCAATTTGTGCGTAGTATTAAAAAATTCCTTCATTAATACAATGAATTTTTTCATAAAAAAATACTCAAAGCAATGTTTCATTGAATCAATGAAACATGTTTCATTAAATCAGTTTTAATGAATGTTTTCATTAACCCAATGAAAATTTCATAAAGTATATGAAATTCTTTTTATTAATTCTAGCATAAACGTTATCCAAGTTTCATGTCTTTAATGAATTATCATTACTTTATATTACAAAACAAAAATTTACTTTTTTATAATACACTTTTTAAATAAAAAAAACATGTTGACTTTTTACAAAAGCACTTATGTCGACTTAAGAAAAGTTTTTGAGCATTTTGTAGTCATTTCACATCAACACTTTATACGGTAAATTTTATAATCTTTTTTTTTCAAAGTGTTAGTTGATTTTGGTTAACAAACCCTGAAGGAAGCTTGGGGTCAAGTGTCTCCAAGTCTCCACTTTTGTCTACTAATTTGTTGACATTGTCAACTAAGCGTCTACACTTTTTACTTTATTAACGCACTAGTAAATTTTTGGTTTCAATGTCTACATATGGTCCCATTAGAACTAATTAGTCACTAGTGAATCTATGGTTCTTATGTGTACATGTGGGCCCATAAGAACTAACGAGTCACTAGTGAATCTTTGGTCCAATATCTGCATATGATCCTATAAGAACTACCTAGTCACTAGTGAATCTATGTTTCCAATGTCTACCTATTCACTACCTAGTCAATAGTTCTAATGTCACTAGTGATTTTCAATGACACGTACATGTTAAATGTCTATAGCAAATTACATTGCCTGGGGAATATTTGGTTAGTAGTACTGGGGACACAGTCAATAGTGAATCAATACTTTTTCACTATTGACATTTACTGCAGGGAAACTATGTATGTCATTTGCAATATTAGGCGTTTAACTTCAGCGATTATTTTTTTAATCCCAAAAATTACACTAAACTATTTTTTTTGCATATTGCAAGTTAAAATTTTTATCGGAAATTTTCATTGACTTAATGAATTTTTTTTTATGTAATTATGAAAAAATCATAAGAAAATTTTAATGAAAAAATTAACATTATTAATGAATTTTCATTTAGTTAATGAAATTATTCATTAAATCAATGATTTATCTTTAATGAAATCGATTCATTAATACTCTGAAGGAAAATTCTATCAGTGTACCAAATGTTTAGCTAAAACAAGGTATCGTACGATTCGGATCAATAAGTCCGTAACTTTTTGAATGAAACAGAGTTTTTTTTTGCAAAAAAAAAAAAATATTTTTCAACATAATCTCCTTTTAGCTCAATACACGTTCACAGTCCAACGTTTCTCCAATTTTTGTATCCCTTCCAAAAAATAGGATTTTTCGAGGTCCATAAAATAGGCATTTGTTTGATCAATAATTTCATCAAAAGAGCTAGATCTCTTTTTACCGAGCCATTTTTTTAGGTTTGGAAATAGGAAATAGTCGCTAAATCCGGAGAATATGGCGGATGAAGTACCAATTCGTAGCCCAATTCATGGAATTTTGCCATTGAGACCGCACACGTGTGCACCCGTGCATTATCTTGATGAAAAAGAACTTTTTCGTTTTTTTTAAATCCTCGTTTAAGCGGTCCAATAAGTTGGCATAATATTCGCCGTTTATTGTTTTTCCATTTTGAGGGTAATCGATGTGGATTATCCCGCGTGCATCCCAAAAAACTGTTGCCATCACCTTATTGGTCGACAAACTTACCATGGCCTCTTCGGAGCCGGTTCACCCGGAGAAACCCATTGTTTAGACTGCTGCTTGGTCTCCGGAGTGTTGTAATGGATTCATGTTTCATCCACAGTTACAAAACGCCGCAAAAACTAATTCCAATTGCGGTTAAACAACTCTAAACAATCCTTTGAAGTTGTCACACGATTACGTTTATGGTCAATTGAGAGCAAACGCTGCACCCATCTTGCATACAGCGCTATTAAACCCAACTGATCAATCGTAGATTTTTTCGACATTTTGGGTTTATTGACCTCAATTGCCTGTCCAGAACGTTCAGCGTCGTTTGTACTTGGGCGACCACAGCGGAAGTTAGTAAACCACTTATTTACCAGTGAAATCGATGGTGCAGAGTCTCCATAGTATTTATCAAGCTTTTCCTTGGTTTGATTGACGTTTTTTTTTCGCAAAAAATGATGTTTAATGAGCATTCGAAATTCACTTTTTTCAAATTTCAAAAAATCCACGAGGTTGTATCTTTTGAACAGCTGTTAAACGCAAAGTAAATAACGGAACTTGCTCACAATTTAATAGTAGTCTATTAACAGGTGGTACTTGAGCAGTGCTTCATTTCATATAACTACAGTGGAATTTCGAAAAGTCACGGACTTATTGATCCGACCTCGTATCAATGTCCAACTTAAAGTAATTATTGTGTTTTATAATTCGAATAAAAAATTAAAGCACTTTTTAAATATCTTAAATATGAGGTCGAAATAGGCTTTGTCGAATATTGACCAATATAGCATTAGTTTAATGAAATTGATAGTTTTTTAACACAAACTTGAAAAAATGTTTATTGTGTATTGTTTTAGATAACTTAATTTATCTGAAACTCGAAAATTTTTTTTTTACTTTTTCTTCTATAAAAGTTCAGATGTTTCTATTGCTTCAGAAAGTTTTAGCATGTTACTCCGCTATGTTAAACAAAATTGTCGTTGAATATCGGTTATCTACTTTTCATTAGCTATTAGAACATCAGTACGTATGATCAATATTATATTCATCATATGTCCTGTTGTCACTTATGTGAATATAATAGAACAAAATTATTAGTTTTTACTGAATATTTGCAATGTCCAATATTAAGCGAACATTTTCTTAAAAGCGAAGCCGAGTAACATGCTGAAACTGTCAGAATAAATTTTACAATTTTTCTAAAAAGTGGGTGTAGTAAGTCGGGTTAAATATTGACCAATTTATGATTTCTTTTTGATATAGATATTATGATAATTTAATGAAATTTAAGAATTGCTTTAAAGTTTTATGTGGGAACTTAAAAACAATCTCTATTGACTCTTATTTTTTTCTGTAGACTTTTTCTTTTTTAAAGCTCTTTTTTCTTTAATCCATTTTATACCACTTATCGAATTTTAAGGAAGGTATTATAGTCAATATCCCTAAAAAATGCGACCTTACCGACTGCAGGAACTGGAGAGGCATCACAATTCTTAGCGCAGTTAACAAGATAATAGCGCATATTATAAATAGACGAGTAACGGATGCTGTACTTCCTGATCTTAGACCAGAGCAGGCTGGTTTCTGGCCACACAAATCTTGTGTCGACCATATCAACAGTCTGCGAATAATCATCGAGCAATCCGCCGAATGGCAATCTCCCCTCTATATGATATTTATAGACTTCGAAAAGGCGTTCGACACCTTGAGCCACCACGCAATATGTAACGCACTTGCCTGTAAAGGTGTGCCACTTAAGATTATTACGCTAATCCAGTCATTGTACAAAGATGTTAGATGCCGAGTTGTCCACGACAACGCACTAAGCAACAGTTTTAACGTGATAACTGGTGTTCGACAATTGTGTGTATTATCTCCCCTTCTATTTAATATCGTACTCGACGTCGTTGTAGGAAATGCAACTCAGGCAAATAGGGGCGTAAGATGGGGACTCAATCAACATCTAGAGAGCCTAGAATATGCTGACGACATCTGCCTCTTATCCCACAGTTATCGCCACATGTCTAAACTGAAAGCCCTTGAGAATGAGGCTTCAAAGGCAGGGTTAAAGATAAATATAAAGAAGAGCAAGGTCATGCGGTGCAACACCCTTAACACCACTAAATTTAAAATACAGAATATTGAGCTAGAAGAAGTTAATACATTCTGTTATCTTGGCAGCATACTAACAAAAACTGGCGACTGCAGTGATGATATAGCCTTTCGAATCTCAAAGGCTAACCAGTCATTTGGTATCTTACGACCTGTATGGAAATCTACTGCCATCACGAAACGTACTAAAATCAGTATATTTAACTCCTGAGTAAAGTCAGTCCTCCTATACGGTTGCGAATCATGGAACACAACATCTCACAATATAAACGCGATCCAGGTATTCATAAACCGCTGTCTGCGAAGGATATTAAAAATATTTTGGCCAATACCATTTCCAATACGCAACTATGGGATAAAACATACCAACGCCCAATCCACATTGATATTCTTCATCGTAAATGGCGCTGGATTGGTCACACGCTCCGCAGACCACAGAATGACACAACAAAAGCTGCTATAGATTGGAATCCCCATGGAAATACACGAAGAGTTGGACGCCCATCTCACACCTGGAGACGGCAATTTGAGCTTGAAATTAATCAAAGCGGCCTAAGCTGGAGAGAGATAAAACATCTTGCATCAAGAAGAACCGAATGGAACGATTTCGTTGTGGCCCTTTGTTCCTCTTAAGGAACCATAGGACATTATATATATATATTGAATTTTTTAAGAAATTTTTTTAGAATATGAAGTTTCTGTATTCTTATTGCGCCCTCTAGCAGTGGTATTTTTAAGAATTTTTTAAAAATATTGGTGTTTTCAGAAAACTTTTAAAAATTGCAATACATATGCCAACACTGGAGAATCAATTTTTAAAATTTTTGTATCTGTTGGAAGAAAATAGCTAATTTTCTACACTAAAAACGATAATATAGAAAATTTCGGAATATTACAGTTTTACAAGATAGAAGAGTTCTTGATCCGATCTTTAAATTTTACAACAAATTTTTCTACTTTTCAACGCCGGTCTTCTTTCGATACATTTATAACTTTTCAATAAAGTGCTATAAAAAAAATTACAAATATTGTATATTTTAATAAATTACATGGCAATCGTGGAATAGTAGAAGTAGTAAATTTTTTTCATTATTAGTATAGATAAGACCTCAAACTATTAGATGTTTTTTACTGCATTATTATATCTCTCTCCTGTCCAAAATTATCGGACCTTCAAAGTAGGTATTGCTTTAAAGCAACGGCAGTGTAAATTCTGAAAATTTAAAAGTGATTTACTCAACCAGGCTTACAACCTACACTAGGTCATTTTAGAAGTATAATAAATGTATTCTAATTTGTAACACCGTGTAATTGTAAAATTTAAAAAAAAAGGTCTAGGCCTCCATATATGGTTCTCCATATACATGAGTCTTCATATATGTGCCTCCATATATGGGCAACTGACATAAGAATATTCAATTCATATATAGAATATTCGTTATTTTATTAACCATATATGGAACTATATGTATATGCAGTATATTATCATATATGGTATCATACATACCCAAATATGATCCTTAACTTTTAATGATTCCATATATGTCAGATTTGATCCCATATATGTCAGATATGTTCATATATTATTCATATATGCAACCATATATGTTAATATACGATCAGCAGGGTTGGAAATTAAAAAAAATATAAATTGTTTGAGAATTTTTAAGTCTTAGTATCTCCTCCTTTATTCCCAAGTTAAATTGACAAGTAAAATTCTAATACAGTATTAAATCAAAAAATATTTTTATATATGTGCAAAAAGCTTTTTTCCATAATAAATATTTTAAAAATCACTTACTGAGAGCAAGTGTGGGAACCGGCCGGAATTAATATGCATAACATGTGTTACGAATTATAGTTATAAGAGAAAAAAAAAAATAGTATTATATACCATACATTCAATAAATAATACATTACTTAATTCAACAAGTTGTATAATAAATATTATTAAACGCTACTACTAAACTAACTACACTAATAGAAAAAATTAGTAAAAAAAATGAGTTTAAGCAAACTACTAAAAACTAGTTCAAAATGATGTGCAGCAAAAACTGCAGAAATTTGCAGATTTTTTTGCTAAATATTAGTAAGATATATGTAAAAAAAAAAAATCTGTTAAATCTAAAAAAATTTTACTTTTATTTGAGGTAAGTTTTAGTGAACTGAATGTTAGAAATAATTTGCTAAAATCAGCGAAAACTTGGATAAACATTGGTAGAAAAAAAAAATTCACAAAATAATGTGAAATTTTTAAAGTTTTAACAGTTTGTTATGCGAATATACATCTGCCCTTCTGAAATCAGCTGTCTGTAATTTTGTTTAGCAAATATTTTTATTCATTTTAGCAGAATATACTGTTAACTCAAATTTTCGGTAGAAATAGGAACAATTTTGTAGATATTACAGTTTTTGTTTGGTGTGTTTTTGCTACAAATTGTCTAAAAAAGTTTTTGTTGATTTTAGCGGAGTTAATTGCTATTTGCAATTAACTAAAATTCAACTGGATTATAATTTATTTTTAAATTAACAGTTTAATTTTGGCTGTTGCTATCTTACTAATATTTAGCAAATAAAAATCTGCTAATTTCTACAACGTAATTTTTTACTAATCTTTAGTAACTTTTTCTGCTATTTTTACAATTTTATTTCTATGAGTGCAGTAGTTATCGTATTTAAAACTAAATGCTTGTAATCGAACTATGTATAAAATTATATACCTGATTAGCAGTCATAAAATTTAACGATATTTTAGTATATAGAAAAATATAATAAACTTGATTATAATAACATATAATTATTTTAGCATATAATCATGGTTGGCAAGCGATAACAATAAATTCCGATAATGACTTAAACCATTTTAACAGACTTAAAATGCTGTAAATCGTAACACTGCGTTATTTACGTAATTTTTCACTTGCCAACTATGAATGTAATAACTGATAGAAAAAATTAGCAACATTTTTGGCAGATTTTTTTTTGCTGAATATTAGTAAGATAAGAATTGTAATAATAAATATGTAGAATCTGCAAATATTTAGTTATATGCATTTGAGCAAAATTTAAGTTAATTAAATGTAAAAACAAATTAATCTGCTAATATCAACAAAAAATTTACTAAATATTAATAAACAAAAAAATCACAAAAAAATTTAAAATATTTAAAGTTTTTTTTTTTTAATGCGAATAAAAATCCGTACTTCTGAAATAATCAATTAACAATTTTTTAACAAAATTTTTTTATCAAAATATACTGTTATTTACATTCTACAAAATTTAAGGTAAACATAGCAAAAACTTTGTTGACATTACAGTTTGAAGGTAAAGGTTTTTGTAAATTCAATAAATTAATACTCAAGGTCGAGGTCAGTTTTTTTTATTATATTTTATTCTTTATTTGTCACTTTTCGATATTTCGATGCCCTCTGGACAGCATCTTCTGGAAATAAGAGCAACAATAATCAAACAGTATAAACAGACGACACAAACGTCTTAAAATTTAATATATTTAATGTATTTAAGACGTTTGTGTCGCCTGTTTATACAGATTAATTTTTTTTTGATTAATATTTAACAAAAAAAAAAAACTCATACTTTTAGCTGTTTTTTCTGCAACTTACACTCAAAAAAATAAGTTAGTAGAAAAGTTAGTAAAACGTCTTGTAAATCAGGTATACTATTTTTTAGCAAATTTTTTTGCTAAAATCGTGTTTTCAGCTAAAATTTTTGTTATACTTATTCAGCACTTAACTGTTTTATACTAATGCTTTACTAATATACTAATGTTTTACTAATTAATTTTGCTAAAAAAAATTGTGCTGATAAGCACATTAATAGTGTGGATGACAACCAGATTGAAAGATATACGCAGAATGAAGCAGATGTCGCGGCATGTCAAGATGTAGTAGAGAAGAGGAAAATGATACTAAAAAGTACAACTCTAATAAGACATATAAAAAAATCAACCATGGAAGACTTTTGTATCTGTTTTTCATACATAAAACAAAATTGAGGATTAAAACAACTTAAATTTTGCGTTGTCACCGGCTTGTGAAAATAATTATCTTTTAATTAAATAAAAGACAAAATAAAATATTTAAATTTAATATGTATTTATAAACTAAATGTTTATAGATTTATAATCTAGTGTGGTCAAATTGCAAACAAACAAACATATACAGACATGTAGACAGAGTAAAGCGAAAGACAAAGACACACATCTTAGGTAGATTTTTATGGTTCCTTTTTCCTATTGCAAAAAAAAGGGTTGTTTTTTTCGTTTCGTTTGTTTTTGTTTATTTTTTCGTTTCGTTTCGTTTCGTTTCTATAATTATCTTCGGCAGTTGCGTCCTTTAAAAGAAAGCATCATTTAGACAACCATTGATGTAAGTAGTTGAAAGACAATTTTTGTTATGTTATATATATTTATTTCTATATATTTTCAGATATTAAATTAATTCATGTCGTCAATGTGGGAAAATGAAAATTTTTATAGTTCGTAATTATTGTTAATTATTTTTAAAAGAATCACAAAAATATGTTTTATGATTTTCAGCAAATATATTAACTAAATTACAATTTTTTTACAATTTTTTTGCGTTTTTTTCAGTCTACTAGAATTCAGCAAAAAAATTATTAATTTTTAGCAAGGCATTTTTATTTCTAATCTACTAAGTGTTAGCAAAACTTTTGCTGAATCTACTAATTTTGTTGCTAAAAATCAGCTCGCTGATATATTGTATATATCATATATAATATTTTGCTGACATTAGCAATTTTTTTGCTAGCACCCTCCTGACGAAAATTTTGCTGACTTAGCAAAAATTTTTGCTGACTTTACAAACTTTTTTTTGAGTGTAATTAGGTTATTTTAAATAATTTTTACTAGCTTTTTTTGCTATTTTTACTGGTTTATTGCTATGAGTGTAGGAATAATCGATGAACCTTTCAAGTTTTGTCTGTCACTAAACTGAGAGTAATTAATTTTGCATTTAATTGTTTAGTTTTTTTTGCATATTAAGCATTTAACATACACAGAAAAAACTATTGCCAATTAAATTGAATTAAATTTGTTTTGATTTCAATTAAAAGTGTTATTATATCTATTAAATTTTTAATTGAAAATTAATTTTTTGCTCATAAAATTTTCAAATTTTAAAACCTATAATGACAACACATAAAAAAACGCTTTAGACGCAGAAAAATTTATTGTGAATAAGATTTGAATTAAACTTTTGATTTCAAACTCACTTTTAATTAAAACATAACAAATATTACATTATTCAAAAATTCAAAAAAAAAACAGGGTCACTGACGAAGGTTCAATACCAGAAACTGCGCAGTCTGATTCAGAAAAAATTGAAAATTTGCAATGTAGTTATGATTTTTAGAAAATACACTCATTCTTCTCTACCACGCCTTTCACAATTAAATAATGTTTAATTGAAAATTAAGTTGATGCACATAAAATTACAATCCCAAAAAAAAAAATCACCTGAATTGAAGAATAAAAATCGATTAAATTGAAAAAGTCGATTAAATTGCAAAAATCGCCAATGTTTAAAAAAATCGCCAAAATTAAAAAAACTCTAACTAAAAAAAATTTTAAAATTTAAAAAATCGTCAAAATTAAAAAAGAAACGCCAAAGTTGAAAAAAATCAACTAAAATTGAAAAAAATTGTCAAAATTGACAAAAATAGCAAAATTAAAAAATAATCACCAAAATTTTAACAAAATCGGAAAAATTTAAATTAAAATGTACATAACTTTTAAAAAGTTTGATCATTTTCATGATATACTATACAATTTTTTCTTTGGCATCACCCACATCCTCAGTTGTCCTCAAAAGAAAACGGTAAACTCAAACTGAGACATTACACACAACAGATAAAATCAACTTAATGAAGATTCGTCTGCCTGGCTGATTTATAAAATCAAAACTAATTAATTATAAAATCAAAACTAAGCAAACATTTTTACATATCAATATACTTTGTATATTATTATATGTAGTATGTGTGTTTGTTGTATTACAATTTGTAAAAACAACATACTGTGGGGAGCTATTCTGAGTATATGTAGTTACTTTTTGTACCTAAAGATTCAGACCGAAAAATATTTGACACTAGAACTGAACCATACTTTTCTAAAGGTATAAGGTATGCTGCATCCAAATCTGATCTCAGAATCACACTCTGACATCGGCCGTTCGAGAAAAATTAACAGAAAAAGCCTCGATTTTGATAAAAATGCTCCGATTATTCACCTTACGGAAAATATATTTTTCATAATACTTGTAACGGCACAGAATACGCTACAATTTTTTTTCGATTTTACATTTTTATTGAATTTTTATTTGATAATTTTTAATTAAAATATGATTAAAATCTACAAATTAATAAATTATTATTATTTAATTAAACTTTTTATTGAATAAACAAACAGTTTAATTGAAACTAGATTTTAGTTTTTGTAACTATATAATAGTAACTATAAATAATAATAACTAATAGCAAATATTATTATTATTATTTATAGTTACAATTTTATTATAGGTTTTAAAAGTGTAAAATTAGGTCATAAACAGAGAAGAGACAAAACCTAAATTCCATGTTTTTAAAGCAAAACAATATTGTAAAAAAGCAAAGAAAATTAGAAGTTTAAATTTGATAGAAAAATTTGAGAATAAAAAAAATCATTTTGAGCCCAAAACTTTTGAGAAAAAGCTATTTGAAAGCTCAAAATCAAAAAATCCAAACAAAACACAAATTTCAAAGAAAATCAATAAAAAGCTAAAAATAAAATTTGTATTCTCTGGTTCTAAATCTCAAATTACACTGTGTAACAAATTTGAGTTCACCGATTGTTTCGTCAATGAGACCAACGGGAAATGAAAAAAGACTATCAGTAGATGAAAATGCCTAGAGGGTTTTGAAAACTTAGCTCTGGTTTCATTTGCATGGTCTTTTGAAGTCTCGCTTTTTTCAGGTAAATTTTTGGAATTATTTTATGTATTTTAATAAAATAAACTACACATACGATAATGGGATCGTATTTTAACATATCGAGACCCTTTACACTGTGTTCCATAACTACACACAGAGAAATAAAGTGCCAACCGAATTGAAAAGTGTATATTAATGGTGACAACTTATAAATTCAGTCAGTACAATGATATTTACATTATGTTTCTAAATATTTTGGCTGTTGCAACTAAAATTCAGTTGAATTAACCGAACTTTGTTATGAAAACTATCTTTAAGTTGTACCAACCGACTGAAATGCGTAATAACCGAATTTGAGTAGTGTGAACCGAATTTCAGTTGGCAAATAGCTACATTTTTCGCTCTGTCTATGATTACAAATAGTTTTTGCTATTTTTTCTAATATCAGAAAAACGAAAATGAAAATTATTCAAGTTCGAGGCCATACTCTATATTTCTTTATTAGGATATTGTCCTAACAAATAATCTATAGAGTTTTTGTTTTCAAATTTATTCTTTGACCCTTTCAGTAATGTGTTGATAGATCTATTTCGGGAATTTTCTAGGTTCCCATCATTAGAACACGTTTTGAAAGAGGTAACAATCCTATGCCAAACATCAAACATTCATATAAACTAGTTTACTCACTACATGAGAACTAATATATATTATATGAGCTCGAGGTAAAAAAGATTATCATCATTGATCAAAAAATAAATTGAAAACTTGTTTATTGTGTGGTAATGCGGCACGGCAAGGGTTAACGTTGTTCAATTTGTCCAACATTTTTAGCACAGCAGCTTCACACATTGCTTCATAATATTTCAAATCACTTTTCTTAAAAGCTTTGACGTTTTTTTTTTGTAAATTGAAATAAATAAGTCTGGTTTAATTTTGGGCCGCAAAAAAATAGTTTTTTTTCAACCTTGAGTTATTATGATAAAAATAAAACAACAACATTTACAAAAGCAGCTAATTTTCGATTTTAAATATTTTATGACAACAAATAAATGTTTTTAGTACCAAAAAACATAAGTTCCACGAATCCGCAAAAATCAAATAGCTGCCCTACCTAAGTGTACCGGGGAATATTTTTAAAATTGTGTATTTTCGTTTCCTAAAATGTATTTAACAAGTCCACGAAGTTCAAATCTCAATTTTTTCAATTTTGTTGAATAAAATTTGTAATTGTAGATTTGAAAAATATCCCAAAAATATTGTCCATTTTTGATGTCACCTTAGGGCAGGTTAACGACATCCTAAAAAAAATATTTCATATCTTACAATTTATGAGTCCATTTAATAAAAAAATATGTTGCATTAATTAATTTCAAAAAAGTTTAGGATGTGTGGTCGAAGTTTGTGGTCAAGTGGTATTTGGCACATTAATGTTACGACATTAAACTTTTTTATTGCAAAAACTGCAAAAAAAGTAATTTTTCTCCATCAAAACACAGTTTAAATTTTTAATCGATTTCCGCCACGAATTTTCTTTATCCAATCTGTACCAATCTTCATATTGAATGTTTTTATATTCAAATGAACCAAATTAGATCATTCGTTGACTTTATAACTCATTTTGAAAAATGGCAATAAACCTTGATCGCCTCAAATGATCGTAATACATGGGCTCGTATATTAAAATACGTAAAAAAATTCTGAAAACTAATATCTAAGGAATTTTTTTTTTGAAAATTATTTTTTTGTGAAACTCATTTTTACATGCATAAAATTAGGTTTGTTTTTAGAAAATCCATTATTAAAAACAATAAACAATAATAGGCGTATGTATACTTTATAAATTATAACTGTTATAAGTAACACTCATTCGACTGAATTCCCCTAAAGTATGCAACATCAATTTTAAAAAATGCAACACATACAACCACATAACTTATTTTAATAAAAACTTAAATATCACTCATACGTCGGGGCCAATTCGTTAGCTTAATATGCTTTTTGAAAGTATACGCCACCTCGTCGTATACGCAATACGCTAATTATTTATTTATTTTATAATTAGCGTTCCTAAAGTATGAAACAGCCAACACTGCCACTTTTTTCGATTAAATATTTAAAATTTAGAAAATAAGTGTAAATGCCGAGTAAGCATTTTTTTTAGTAAAAGAACAATATTTTAGAATTCGAAAAATTTTTAGAAACAAATTTTTGTGTGCACTAATTAGTCTTTTTAACTTTTAATTTTCACCCATAACGCTATAATAATGAAATTCGAGCTAAGTTTTCTAAACCCTTTAGGGGTTTTGGTCTACTGAAAGTCTTGTTTTATTTCCCGGTGGTCTAATTATGGATTCAATTTCTTGTTCCACATTGTTATTGTAAAATAATGTATAAAAAAATCAATATTTACCGTTTCAAAAGAATTAATTGATTTTTTAATCGGATTTCAATTTAAATTTTAATAGGAAGGTTAAAATTTCAATTAAAGTTGTAATATTATTTTCTATTAAATATTAGTTTGAAATTGAAACCAATATTCAATTATATTTTTAATATACATGATTTATATTTTAATCGAAACTAAATCAATTAAATGGTTACAAATTATTAATTGGTCCAAATTCAATAAAAATTATACAAACAGTTTAATTGAAGTTCGATTTTAGTTTTTTCTATATACAGGATAGGAGTTTGCATATTAAGTAAAAAAAACTTTAGTGCTAAATATGGGAAAATAAGTAAAACAATTTTGAAGTGCATCTTCATTTCCCTAGCAGCGATTGAAGTTACCGGTTGTGTTGCATTTTGACTTATTACTGGAAAAATAATTTTAAGTTTTTTGTATGGTAATTTTGGTCCACCAGAGGATTTTTTAGTTTTGAGCAAGTACACTCGGGGAACTTCTGCTGTAAATATTTGTAGTTGTTTGAGTTGTAATACAGTAATCTTTGTTTTTAAGTAAAAAAAAACAGTCATTTGTATAAGAAATTTAATTTTTGACTATATATGTAGTTCATTAAAAAAAACAAACCACATCAAATTACTGTATTAGGATTTTACTTTCATTTTAAACAGTAGTTTTTTTTTTATTTAAAAAATAAAACAAATAAAAGTTTGTTTATTTTTTACTGCATACTCGTATGTGGTTCATTTTTACTACAATTGTGTTTCATTTTTTGAACATTAACAAACAAATGACAATGTTAGTTGAATTTACTGAAATGTAAGTCGTCCTTTCTTTAAGTGAAATTTCATTTGTTTTTAACTACATTTGCAGTGGGGCTTACCTATATAGTATTCTTAGCAGAGTTCGAAAATGTATGTACCACTAACATAACGTTGCTATCAAAAAAAACCAATACAACGATCTCTATTGTTTCGTTCGTATTTATAAACACAACACAAGTGCTCAAATCGTTTTTTGTAATATAACAAACGGAACAAAACGAAAATGTTTCTTTCGTCAAACATTATTATTTCGTAGTGGTTATTTTTTAGTGTTCATTCAACTTAAACATTAAAACGCGTTTTTAACGTTGTGGTTGGCAGAATAAAGAAATGATTTTTCTGCATGTTATCAATGTTTTTTTGCATTAGTTTTATAAAAATTTCACTGGAACTCCTCCGTTGAAACTTTTTATTAAACTAATGCAATTATTCATAAAATTAAAGGAAATTTTTTTCACTTGTAATATGACATAAACACTAAGAACGGTTTACGAATAGTTTTGTTCCATTCCATAAACACAACAAAATCAAACTGTTTGAAATATTGGCCAAACAGAACAAAATCGTTTAGTTCGGTCTCTCATCGAAAACTGGTTTGTGAAAGTGTTTGTGTTCTGTTTAGAAATCAAAATGAAAATAAAGAAATGTTCTGTTTATGTTTACTGTGCACAACAAAATGATTGTGTTAAGTTTCAGCAAAAAGCAAAACAGAACGATAGAAAAACGTTTGATAGTGTTTAAATTCGAACTCTGATTCTAAGTGTACAAATGTTTTATGGTACAAATTTTATAATATATAAATTATAGAAATTGTACTTGGTTTACATTAAAAAATCCTCTTGTAGAACAAAATTACTGAACAGAAAATTTTAAAATATTTTTTCAACCAACAATTACAAAAATTTTGAGACCTAATCGAAAAAAAATTCTAAACTTGTTTTTTGCTTGAAATGTACCACAACCGGTAACTGCAATCACTGGTAGGGAAATGAAGATACACTTCAAAAATGTTTACTTATTTTTCTCATATTCAGCTCTTTAATATACATCGATTGAGTGGTATTCCTTCAACCAATTCGAAAAAGTGTCCTATTTGGGACACCCTATTGCAGATGCACTGGAAAATCGATAAAGTTGTATAATTTTAAATTCAAACTTTTGTTGATATAACTGAGCCGAAAGGGCCAATGTATGGTCAAAGATACTACATAAAATAATACTATATTTTTATAACAAATCAGTTAAAGTAATTTAAAAAAAACTATATAAATTTAAAATAAAAATCAAAAATAAGTCACTGTTAACAAGTAATAGATAAAAAGAATCTGAAGAAAGCGATTAAATTGTATAATTTTTTTAAGGAATTTTAACTTAAAATTAATTTTCATCTGAATTCCATTGTGTTAAATTTTATTTTTACCCGCTTTTACTTACATGTGTCCTAAATCGTTGTAATCCTGTCAATATAACCATAGCAAACATTTTAAGTACCAATACAGCCGACCAAAACATATAGGATTTGAAAACTTCATTTTCCATCGATAATAATTCTGTTATATTTTTTGCCATTTTGCGTTAGTATAAATAATATAAAAAATAATTTTAACAAAAATTTACTACTTGTACTTTATCTATTGAACGTCTGTTAATGCCACTGACTGCAATAATATTGCAAACTTGCATTTTATTGCATTATTTGTTAATGTCATGTTAAACTTATTCGTTCGTAAATTATCTCAAGATTATACTATAGTATTTTTTCCGGTATTTACTCTTATACTGTTATTTTTGAGCTTTAAATGAATAACAGAGATGTTAAAGAGAAAACTTAAAAAAGCTTTTTTTTTTTTAAAGATTATACATCATGCAACAAAACCTAACATTTTGTTGTACACAAACAATTTTACAGATTTTGAAAGTAACTCTAAACAAGCTACACTCATAGAAATATACATATAGAAATAGCAGATACGACTATACTAATAGAAAAAAATTAGTTCATATTTTTGCTAAAACTATTAAAAATCAATTTAAAATTAAATTTAAGAAAAAAAAAACTGCTGAAATTAGCAGATTTTTTTGCTAAATATTCAACAAAAATAAATCTGTTGAAACTACAAATATTTAGTCATATTGGAACTAAAAAAATGAATCTGTTGAAACTACAAATATTTAGTCCTATTTGAGCTACATTTTAGTTCATTGAAAGTAACAAATTAATCTGCTAAAATTCAGTAAACAATTTGCTAAATTTTAGTAGACAAAAAAACCATTGAAAATGTGAAAATGTGAAATTTTTAAAATTTTTTTTCGATTTTTTTTAATGCGAATAAAAATATATACTTCTGAAATCAACAATCTACAATTTTTTAAGAACAATTTCTGTTGATTTAAGCAAAATATTCTGTTATTTGCATATTATTAAATTTAAGGTAAATATAGCAAACGTTTTGTTAATTTTGTTAAAAGTTTTTTGTCTACAAATATTTACTAAAAGTTTTAGCAAAACTACACTTTATGGGGCGTTCCTAAAAACAAAACAAGAAAATAAATATGAACACCTCTAGAATTGAAAAAGAAATTTTTTTATATCGTCGGTTTTTGGGGCCGGGTCCCTGGGGCACCCAGGTCCCAAAAACCGGCATGCATAGAAACATATAAGTGTGGGTACACAAATTAAAGAAAATTTCCACAAGATTTAAAAAATAAAATTATTTTTATGATCCATGATACGTAGCGCCCTCTAGAGCTATTTTAAGTATATTTTAAGTACGAAAATGGGGACTACATTTTATTGTAGTCCCTTATTGTCTTAAGGGTTTTCTCCTCCAGTCCGTCCCAAGGCCCGGCGTCGCTGCGTGACCGGCCTTCGGCCGGGCTTAGAGGGTTTCTCCTATGTGATATGCAGTTTAGTGGCTCCGCTGAGTAAAGTTTTTCTGCGTGACCGGACTTCGTCCGGAATTAGGGGTTTTCTAATATGTGATAGGCAGTTTAGCGGCTTCGCTGAGTAAAGTTTTTCCATTTTCCGATTTAAAAAAAAAAAAAATATTTCGTTGTCATATTTGTAAGTGTTTTCGAAAATAGAGCAGCAGGCAAAATTTGTAAACGGAGGGCGCTACGTATAATATATCCTAAAAGTAATATCATTTTTGAAATCCTGAGGAAATTTCCTTTTCTTTAGAGTACCCACAATTGTATGTTACTACGAGTACCCCAGCCCTTTAACCGAAAATAAAAAAAAAATCTTTTTTAGTTCTGGAGGGGACCACCTACTTTTTTTTTTTGGAGAACGCCCCATAAGGAGGAGTTCAGTCAAAGCTTCTGCTAAGTTTAGCAGAGTAAACTGTTGTCAATTAACTAAAATTCAATTCAAATTTAACTAAAATATTGTAAAGTTAACAATTTTATTTTTGCTGTTGTTATTTTATTAGTATTTAGAAAAAAAAAATCTGCAACGTTAATTAATTTTTAGTAGCTTTTTTCAGCTTTTTTTACAGGTTTATTTCTATTAGTGTACTAAAAATTAGTTGTTGCTAAACTTATAAGGCTGAAATTTGAGTATGTATTACAGTACAGTCAAACTTTTAACATGAGTTTTTTCTTTTGACGACCTAATTTAAAAAATTTAAGGATATTAAAGGATACAATTTTTAAAAGAACATTTTTACAATTTTTGGTCCTGAACTATTACGAGAAATAAATTTATGGAATAGCACAGATTATCGTCTTTCATCTGATATCCATATTGAAATTACTTAATGGGTACTAACATTTAAATAATTTGTTTAAAAATTTAACATTAAATGTCCTTTTTGAAAGGACATAGGTTGTGATAACGAAAATCTAAGTACGCAGGTTATCTACGTGTGATCTCCTGTTTAATATGCACATCGAGTTTAATATGAGTGCCAAAAAATATTGATATTTGTCCTAGGGCAGTATGCGAATATTAGTGTTTCCAATTAGGTGAATCGATTAACCGATTCCTCGATTAAACGTCTCTATTTTGGTTAATGTCGATACAAATAATCTAAAACTAAAATAATTATTCGACGCGAATAATCGTTTAAAATAGGTCCTCAACTTTAGCCAACTAAACTGTTATTAATGTACTTATCAGCACAATTTTTTTTTAGCAAAATAAATTAGTAAAACACTAGTCAAATACTAGTAAAACATTAGTTAAAATCAGTTAAGTGCTGAATGAGTATAACTAAAATTATAGCTGAAAACATAATTTTAGGAAAATATTAGCTGAGAAATAGTATACTTAATTTACAAGACGTTTTACTAACTTTTCTACTAACTTATTATTTTGAGTGATGAAACATGTCCTGAAACATGTTTTTAATGTTTTTAAATAAAATTTTTTGTTTTAATTGCCTATTTTTTTATTTTTTATTTTGCAATGCATTTGTATGTCATAAGTACTTTTGTTTGTATGTGTTGTTGATACAAAATATTTATAGGTATGACGTATGTACAGATTTAATGCCGTATAGGTTTACGTCAAACTCATTCTGAGAAAAAAATTATGTAACTAAAAAAACCAGAAGGCAGCAGATCCTGCCTTAAGCAAAAAAATAAAATTAATTACATCACTTAAAGTATAAAAAAAAACAAAAAGAAAATGTTGTCGGTTAGTTTGACTTTAATATCATGACAATCTTTAAAATACGGTTTCCCAAAAATTTAAAATTAACATATACGGCAAAACAATATTAAACCGAAGATTTGTCAAAAACACCAACATTGAGCAGCAACTAAACGCGAACTATAACGAATTTCGGAAAAAAAAATATGTAAACATAATATAAACAAGCAGAATCTTTCTACCAAGTTTTGCTAAAATCAGAAGATTTGAAGATGAAAATGTTGTGCTCATTATGTTTACAATGTCCCTAATATTAATTTAATTTCATGAATATAACACCGATCGACAAAAATCATTTTTTCTTGGGTTTCTGTTTTAATGTAGAAAAAACACCAAAATATCCATTCCTACACTTAGAATACTATGTAGGCAAAGATCACTGCAAAAGTAGTTAAAAACAAATGAAATTTCACATGAAAAAAAGTACGACTTACATTTCAGTAAACTCAACTAACATTGTCATTTGTTTTTACTGTGTAAAAATTAACCACAAATGTAGTAAAAAATAAACAAAAATTTATTTGTGTTATTTTTTTTGAATAAAAAAATCTACTGTATAAAATGAATGTAAAATCATAATACAGTAATTTGTTGTGGTTTGTTTTTTTAAATGAACTACATTTGTAGTCAAAAATTCAATTTCTTCTACAAATGACTGTTTTTTTTTTCATTTAAAAGGAAAGATACTGTATTACAACTCAAACAACTTCAAATATTTACATCAGAAATCACCTGAGTGTAGCTTTTAAAGTTTGCTTTTGCTGTATAGACTATATGTAAATTTTGGAGATTTTACGGCCATTAACCCTTAAATACATAATGCTCCATATATGGTACATGCATTTAATAGTACGACAATCCCGCTAATTAAACTAAATAGTGATACCGTTACTTTTAAATTGTACAAACAATATTACTCTTCATAAAAATACCGCTTTAGCTTACTTACATTACAATTGGTTTTAACTGTCAGTAAGCTGCCAAAGTGGGAGTACGCACTTTTTGAACTAAATTTTAAAAGTGAATTTCAAAAGTGAATTTCAAAAGTAAAAAAAAGTTTATAAAATAAATTGTTCAAGTATTGGTAAGTCCTGGTTCACACACGGCAATTTTACTTGCTCAATTTTTCTTCAATTCTCCTTTGAAATTGCTTTTGTGTTCACACAGGAAAAGTTTGTTTCAGCAATTTTCGTATATCAACCTGCAGTCTGTACCCCCTTCCATTCTCTTTTCCTCCCTCTTCTATAAACTCAAGAATTGCGCAAGTAAAATTGCCGTGTGTGAACCGAGACTAAGTGAATTGAACCTACTTTTAGCAAATTGTAATGAATTTGGATCAAATTTGATATATTGTATTAGTTATATGCATAGAATGCATAGAGTACCATATGTGGTACACATGAGAAATCGTTGTTTTTCCTCTTTTCCGGGTAAACGGTTAATTTCCCAGGAAAATGAATGCCCAATTCGAGTTCAGAGAGCGACTTTACATAAGGGTAGCTTGTTCTCCATACCGGGTTCTGACCTCATGCATTTAAGGGTTAAAGAAACCAAAATTTGACATTTAGAAGTCAGACCCTAAAATTGTACCGACCGGTTTAATGCAATTATTAACAGAATCGTCGAGAAAATTTATATGAAATTTGATTTTAAAAAGGGGTTTCCTTAAGGGCTATTTTGGTCAATAATCGGTTTTATTTGTAAATAAAAATCAATTTATATCATGTTTTAGCTCAACGTTTCGTTTGCTTTATTCAAACTTCTTCAGGAGCGTAAATTTATAAAATGATTCTTTGTTACATAGTCAGAAAATATAATTTGTAAAATTTATTTGCAAATATAAACTGGACATCACTGTACAGTATTATAAATAAATAAATAATTAAATAAATATTAACAACACAGTACACAGAAAATCACAGGTTATGCTTAATGTTGTATCACAGAACTTTAACACAGAAATTGTTGCATTAATATCAGGAAGGATAATTCTTTCAGTGTAACTAATGGAAGAATCTGTCATTGTGTCTCCGATTTTCTGCCTAAGAACTGGTTAAATTTTTATTTTTATGTAAATCTTTTATCGTCACATCCCTTGTCATAGCAAAAGTTTTAACTTTAATTTCTGCAAATCTGTGTTTTAAATTTATTTATTTTTTAATTTACTAATTTAACGCACACATTTTAATAATGATCTTAAATGTGGTCTAATTTTGTCTATAAATCAACATAACAAATTAGAAATAAGTACACTTGGGCCTGCTCCCTCACATAACAAAATGCCTTTGTCTCTACACTAGATCAAGTTCTAATTCCCATAACCCTCTTTATGGCCATTAGTTAAAATTATCATCCATACACACTATTCTACTTGAACATAATTGATTTACAAACTAACTTGCAACATTATAAATTGGCATTTATGTAGTGATTATCATGAAGCATTCACATCTGCTGATACTGGCTGCATCTACATGTTATTAACTCTTAATAATAAGACCCCCTTCAAATGTCCACTCTTACTTCCTCAAGTGGATTTCGTGTGTGTTTTTTTTTGTTAGTGGGTTGTTATGTGCATTAAGTTGGCCCTCATTGGAGTAAGAAGATTTTTTTTGTCATATCGATATAATTTGTGGGAGTTGTGGTGTAATGGTTAGCGTGTTGGACTGTTACACGGATGGTCCCGGGTTCGATTCCCGGTGACGACAACATCAATTTAGAAAAATAATATGTATGAGTTTTCTATCACTTATATGTATCACTGCGCCCACCTTCGGTGGTCCCATAGCACTTAACCCCACCGAAGTAAAATAATGAATCAGGGCTATGAAACAAAAAGCTTCAATAAATTCGCCAACTCTACATCAGGTGACGAGCAACAACTGTTCTAAGACTTATCATCTCGCGCAATTACAGTGTTGCCATGTTTGAAGCCCTTCATCTTTCACCACCTTTCATCTCTCCACTATCCCCTTTCTAAAGAAAGCAACACATTAATTAATAGGAAGAATTTCCTGAGTGTTGCTTCTCTTTAAAAAAAAAAAAAAAATTGGGATGGGTTAATCCATACATACCAAAAACGAAAATTTTCGTAACAAATAATCTATAGAGTTTTTGTTTTCAATTTTATTAATTGACCACTTTCAGAAATGTGTTGATAGATCTATTTCCGAGATTTTCTAGGTTCCCATCAACAGAACACGCTTTGAAAGAAGTGACAATCCCATGCAAAACATCAAACATTCATATAACCTAGTTTTTCCACTAGATGAGAACTAATATATGAGCTCGAAGTAAAAGATTATCACCATTAATCAAAAATAAATTGAAAACTTGTTCGTTATGTGCCAGCTCTACCTTTGGTAAATATATAATACACGATTTTTGTTTTTATTCTCCTTTTTATTTTCACACTTGTTTTTGTTTTGTTATTTTAAAATTTTTGTATTTTTATGCCTGAACTATTTACTCAATGACCAAAAAAACTTGGGTTTGAAACACATGTTTCTTAATTAATATTTTAATATTATTAATATTATAATATAATGTATAAATATATATAATATATGTTATAAATTAATAAATAATATTTAATATTATAATATTTAATAATTCTTTAATTACGGAAAATTGAAATCTGGGAAAACAATTTATTTTCTCAGTTATCTTAGTTTTTTGTTTTTATATACATCGAGATTATTTTTATGTTATTTTCAATTTATAACGAGCTTTCAACCTCCGTATATTTACAAAAATAAAGCAAATCAAACATATTAGCTAGGTTGATACTAGTATTTCGATCTGGCTAAAGATCTCATCAGAACCCGAAGTTTTAGAAAAGCCAGAGCCTCCATAATAGGCAGAACTTTAACAAAAAAACCTATTAATCATCAATTTTGCTCCATTCTTGTCTTCTTAGTAATCAAGCACGTGGTTAGGTCTTTTCCTAACAAGCATCATGACGTTACTGAACTTTGAAGACCAAAAATGTTCTATTTATATAAAAAAAATTTTTTTTCGCATTTGCGAAATTTAACCGCAAAAATTACCCTATTTTAGTATTATTCTTAGAAATTTTATGTGTGTTAAAAAATTTGGAAATTTTACCATAGTGCCTAAACTATACATTCCAAAGAACAAATTTGTGTATCAATATTGCAAACCAATTAAAAAAGTGCGGAAATACAAAAATGTTTTAGTATTGGTATTTGTTGTTTCGGACTTTCTATATTTTTATATATTTAGTTAGAATATTGATCTACTTCAAGTCCAAAATATAATATGATATTGATTGAATCATAAAATCAACAATGTTTGAAAAGCAATAATTTTTACATATCAATATACTTTGTATATTATTATATATATGTGTGTTGTATTACAATTTGTAAAAACCACATATATCCCAACAAATAATGTTTGTGCAAGAATAGCAGTGCTGATTGTTCAAAAATATTTAAAAAATAACACCATTTTAACTTTTTTTCCACATGCTTCGAATACCAAAGTAAAAAATCTGAAGAAATTGCAATGTTTTTCAGAACCTGTCTTTGTTATACATATTTTCTAATAGAATTAGGTGTGCTGAGTCTCAATCTGGAAAAAAAAATTCTCGTCTGTGCGAGGCGCGGTGGTAATTTGGCCTCATCAGTGATTCTGATAATACTGTAATATTTGTTATGCTTTTTATTGTTTGATTGCGTCTATATGAAAATTTTGTGCAATCACTGACCATGTTATAGATAAACTGCTTGGTGGGAGTTGTAGTGTAATGGCTAGAGCGTTGGACTGTTACACAGATGGTCCCGGGTTCAATACCCGACGGCGACAACATAAATTAAGAAAGTAATATGTATTAGTTTTCTATCCGTCATACGTATCGCTGCGTCCACTTTCGGTGTTCCTAAATAATGAATCAGGGCCATGAACCCAAAAATCTTCAATAAGTTCGACAACTCTTCATCAGGTGTCGAGTAACAACTATTCTAAGACTTATCATGTCGCTCAATTACAGTGTTGCCATGTTTGAATCCCTTCAAAGGGAATGTAATATTTGGCTGAGACTTAAAACAAGTTTTCAATTCACGGTGTTTTTGTTTTTGCATACATAATTGCAGAAGTACAACATAACATTATTCTATTTTAAGAAATCAGGTGTTTTTCCAATTTCCACTATTTTCCAGGAAAGGTAGGCAATACTGCTAAAATACCGTATACATTTCTAATAAATATCTAAAAGTATAATTTCTAATCTTTCATATCAGATACGATTTTTAAAATCGGACAAAAACTTAAAAAGTGAAAGCAGTTTCCTTAGTTTTGCTAAAAATGTTAAACTTTAAGAAGCGATAGGAGCGCGAAATACACCGAATTTCAAAAAACTTAATACAGCACACATATCATAGGATCGTTGAATACCGATATATTTATTTTCAACGATAGCCATTGTCACATATCCGAAGAGCGTAATGACTATATCCGAAGTTTTTGTTAAACTAACTTTTGCAAATATAAAATTTTTTGGCTGAATTTTGGTACACTTAATTTTTACATGTTACATGTTATACTAAAAATGGACTTATATGTCATCCTTTTGCGCTATACTGTCATATAAATTTTAGGGACATTTCGCGTTTTTCCCGTGAACTGTACATTTTTTTTTCTTAACGAAATAGTTGTTCAGATTCGTATTTTTGCTTATACACAAAAATGCAGTGATCGTTTGCAAAAAGGGGTGGTAAATTGTTAAAAAATAGTAAAATATAGTGAAATCTAAGGGAAACCCAGGATTTACTTGTTAATGCTGCATATTTATTAAACAAATTTGATACCCAAATGTTGTTGAATGTCTCATCATTATTTACCATAAAAATTAAGAGAAAATATATTATTTTTAAAATTATTTATATAAAAACCTTCAGTAAAACATGAAAATCTTTTATGCAATATTTCGAAAAATCTGGACCACAAGTGAAAAATCTGGGAACGAAATTAAAATCAGCGTATCCGAAATATTTATGCTCAATCCCATCAAGAAAGGAAAAAAATATATTTTTTCAAATAAACATTTGGCAACTCTGAATATAAATTTTAAGCAATTCTTTTATTCACGATTATAGTCAAGACGTTGAATTATATTAAGATTTTTAGACCACTTAATTATCTATATCAAGTAAGAAAATCTAGCCGTTTAATAGTACTTAATTGAAAGAAGACCAAAAAAATTTTAATTTTTTGACCTCATGTCTTCCGATTTTCTTTATATTAAAAACATATATTTTCTATGGAGCCTATAACGCATCCCCATACTCAGTTTTTTAATTTTTTGAAAACTCGCCACTTTTTCGCGGTCTGAATTTAAAAAAATTCAAATAATTCCAAAAGTAAACTAAAAAAAAAGAATAGTACATTCTGGAAACATTTTGATGAATTTAGCAAATTTTTTGCTGATATTAGTAATTTTTCTGCAAAGGATCCTCCCAGCAAAAATGTTGCTGACTTTCCTGACTTTTTTATTCGAGTATATCAACCGTTGAAGAGTCGTATACTCGAACGTTGCCATCAGATTTCGCTAATGCGAAAAGCATTCGATTTTTGATTGTGTGTAATATACAAGTACTTAATAAGTTTTTTGAAAAAAAAACTAATTTTTCCGACCACTCTATTTCCTAAATGATGCACTTTAAAAACGGGGAAAAAGTTTTTTTCAAATAATTTTTGGTGTAGAATCGAAAGGAGAATTCAAATTTCATATAAAGCTCTTTTTGCTCTGCAGGAAAAGGGTTCCTAAACGTTCTGAAAAAAAAAAAAAATAACGCAATTTTTTTTACAGGTGCCAAAATATTTAAAAAAGGGATGATATACCAAAAACAAAGAAACTTTATACTTTTCTGAAGAACTATAAAACGAACAATAAAACTGAACATACAAAATTTTCAACTTCCTTGCAATAGCGGTAAGATTGGGCGTTGTGGTGTAATGGTTAGCGCGTTGGACTGTTACACAGATGGTCCTGGGTTCGATTCCCGGTGACGACAACATCAATTTAGAAAAATAATATGTATGAGTTTTCTATCACTTATATGTATCGCTGCGCCCACCTTCGGTGTTCCCATAGCCAGCGGCGCCGTACCCAGGATTTTGTTTCGGGGGGGGGGGAGGGGTGGCCCAATTTTAGTTTTTTAAATTTTTTTTTGTTTGAAAATCATATAATTTGTTACATACGAGAGCCTATATTTAATATTTTGTAGTGTCCGACCAAGTACTCGGCTTCGGCTTCGTAGTTCGGCCAAAAAGTGAAGTTCGGCCAAGTTCTGTGTTTGACCAAATTTTGGCCGAACTACCGAACTTTTAATGATTATTTATAAAAAGCACAAATAAATAACAACTGCGGTTATATTTCTTTTCAGAATTTACAAAAAAAACTACATAAAAAATACAACGTTGAATATGATAGAATACAAAAAAAAACACCGATATTTAAACATCAATGTGTGTGAAAAAATTTCAAAAAGGCAAAAGAGTTTAAAAAAAATTTTCCAGAAATATAGCTACAAGACTTATAAGCAAATAATCAAATTTAATGCGATATATTTAAATATAAAAAAATTCGAGTGGTAAGTAATCCTGAAAAGAGAATAACAGGTTCATCAATTTGGGATAGACATGATGCAGTACCAGACTTAGAAGTAGAACCAAACGAAAATTTTATTGAAAAATAAATTAAAATGTTTATTACGGAGCCTTTAGGTCCCGAAATATAAATATATTTGAGTATTGGAATTCAAGTCCATTTACAAATATAAAAGCTGTAGCAATAAAATATTTATCAGCCCCACCAACTAGTGTAGCTAGCGTGTAGCTTAGCGCTGCCGGACAGCTGTATTCTGATAGACGAAGCAATTCACATGGTGTGAATGCGGAAAAATTGCTTTTCTGTCATGACAATATCAAACTTTTAATTTTTAATTTTAAATATTAAAGTTTAAGTTTTTTTTCTCTATATCAACTTAAAAATCGATCAACTATTTTTCTTTGACTATAAAATATAGTACAATACAAATATTTTATTCTTTTTTTGTACTTAAAATAGTAAAACTATTTTCCAAATATGATTTTTTAAAAAAAATATACCTATAAATTTGAATTTTGTTTATGTTTAATAACTTTTTGGTTTAAATTTATTGATCTAAAAAAATAATTTATATTTTTTTTTATTAAAACAATAAGTTCAGCTTCGGCCGAACATTGATATAATGGCCGAAGTTCGGCTTCGGCCGAAAAAATGAGTTCGGTCGGACACTAATATTTTGTATCTGTTAAATAAGTTTTGGATGGGAAAGTTACCATTGACGTTATACCCAGTTATGATAGCAATTTTGAAGCAAAAATGTTTTGACATGTCTTTGTTTTTTTAGTTTTCTTATATCTACAAACAATTTTTTTTTTTTTTTTGAAATATTAAACAAATTTATGTATCAATTAAAAAATTTTATTTTGATTTTTAAAGTATACTATTAACAAAACTCTTAAAATTTAATTCAACGATTTTTTTTTCATAAAAGTGCCAATGATTTTGTCAGGTTCACTGCAAGAGCTAGAGCACCAAGTCTAGCTTCACCCATAGAATTCCTTAAATATGTTTTCACTCTTTTTAGGGTGTAAAAACTTCTCTCCGCGGATGCAGTTTGTAACAGGAATTACTATCAATAAATGTAAAAACATGTAAACGTTTGGAAAAAGCTCCTTGTTGCAATCTTGAATAGCATCTAGCGGGTACGCCACTGCCCATAGCACTTAACCCCACCGAAGTAAAATAATGAATCAGGGCTATGAAACAAAAAGCTTCAATAAATTCGCCAACTCTACATCAGGTGGCGAGCAACAACTGTTCTAAGACTTATCTACTCGCGCAATTACAGTGTTGCCATATTTGAAGCCCTTCATCTTTCACCACCTTTCATCTCTCCACTATCCCCTTTCCAAAGAAAGCAACACATTAATTAATAGGAAGAATTTGCTGAGCTTTGCTTCTCTTTAAAAAAAAAAAAAAAATCAAATATAATTTGATTCAGATTTGTATTCTTAAAAAAATTTCATGATTTTGCGTTTATGAAAAATTAAGCAAAATATACCAAAATGTGGTTAATGATGTAAATATTAAAACCGCGCTATTTAAAATGAGAAAAAAAAACTTTTTTTTTGTAAAATTTCGACTCAGCATATCTAATAAAATTCAAAAATAAGTATCGCCCTAATGTTTATTATACATTTTTTTTTGTGGATCACTTATATTTTGGGTGTAGCAACGCATCTGTTGTAATCTCTTTTAGTTTCCCAATAAGTACTAGAATTTTTTTTTTCGTAATTTTAAAAAATTCAAGTTGAAAAGCATACAAGTGTATTTCCTTTGGCTCTGCTCTGCATGTTATTAATTAATTGTTTTATAATTTTAATAATTTTGTTGTTGTTTTTTTTTCATTGTGGGTGGGAACGTAGCACTACATGTTTGTCCGTTTGTAGTTCTGTTTAATTTTTGTTGTAAACTTAAAAATTTGCATAACTCAATCACATTTTTTCTGTAACTGGACTAATGTCAGTTGTGATTTAACAACCATCATGCATAATTCGTTCGAACGGAAATCATTTTTAATTAATCGGAATTTAAAGGAATTTTTGTGAATACAAATATGAAATTTATATAAAGTTCAGATAAAAATATAGGATATGGATATTAAATGAAGTGTTTTAAAAATAAAAAAAAAATAAAGGATTATAATTTGTAGTTTAAAAATTGGTTAATATAGAGAACAAAATTTAATTAAAAATGTCACACGGTGAACGCAAGGGACGTATAAATTTGGTGAAATTTTTGGAATTGGTAATTATATAAAACAAATTTGTTTTGAAAAAGTTCAAAGCTACAAAAGAGTAAAAATTTTGTGATCCTAAATTAAAAAAATAAATAATAGAAATAAAACGTTTAAAATTTATTTTTATCTGATCCTTGCGCTTTATATGCTAAATGCAATTTAATTTTTTTTGGAATAGCAGTTCTATAACTATTTTTGGAATGTGTTTTAACTCTATTGCAGTTTATCAAATGTTTCCAGTTTTTACTTAAAAATAATGCGCCCCGGTAGACTAGTTGGTAGCGTGCTAGCTTATCAGTGCGGGGGTCGTGGGTTCGATTCCCACCAGAGGCATTGGTCTGTTTTCGCTACAACGAGCCGATAGCCATCGTTGCTAGTGCTCGGTTAGGGTAATAGTGTATAATTTGTAATTATATAATTATTAATAAATAAAATAAAAAAATAAAAATACTTAAAAATAACCCATTTGCTACGAAAGTGAATTAAAAAAAAAAAGGAAATATCAAGATGAAATTAGATTTAGCTAAAACTTTACAAAAACTAATGTTTTTTTTATAAGTTAGTATACAAAACAAACAAAAAATCGATTTCGAAAAAATGTACTTTGCTTAAAAGTTTTGGGTTTGAAAATTTAAGATCCTTAACATTATTTCGGATTTAGTTAATTTTTTTTTTTTGATAATTTCAAGTATATATGTTGAACATTAATGTACAAAAAATAAACGATGTCTCAACTTTTAAGTCCGATATTTTAAAGTATATGCTCGTAGCTGACTAATTTTCCTAAAAGAAAAACATTAACTACGGCTTTCTATAGAGTTTTCAAATAATTAAGCTTGCTGCTCCGAAATAAACTTTTCTACACATTAAAAAAGGTACCGGTTGAAACTGACTTTAGATTCTCTCTTTTTTCTCAAGATTTTATGAATTAAGAGAAAACATGGAAAGGGTCAGATTTGGGCGACGTCAATTACATTTCACAATCGTTTTCCATATCGTTAATAATATCGGACCTGTGAGCTAAATCGCTTCCTTGGAAAATTTGTAAAAATTTAAATACCAAACATGGGGATTAGTAAAAACATCAGTGTATTTAATTACAGGGCAATTACTCAATTACACCCAATTACATGTAATTGAACATAAAACAATAATTGGCCTGTAATTAAATACACAGATATTTTTATTATGTCCCATGTCTGGTATTGACAAACTTGAAAATTTTCTAAGGAAGCGTTTAAGCCCACAAGTGTGAGCATAGGTCTGAAATTTTAAATGATATAGAAAAATTTCACAAGTGAATGAAAAATCTCACATTGAAAAGTCTTCACCTAAAGAATTGATGGACATTTAAAAATCGAAAAATGTAAAAAATTAATTGAAACTCTCCAGAGTTTTTACATTCATTTGAATTTTTTGCATCAAAACGGAGTCGTTAGACTTGGGAGATACATTTACTAAAAAAATTATTTTTTGGTGCTTGGTGAAAAGTTTTATGGTGGTTTACAAGTAAACCAACATTTTCCAAATTTTAAACTTTCGCAGTTTGTTTCCTTAGGGTTTTTTTTCGCCGTTTTAAGAACAGTATTTTAAAAATGGTATAATTTTATAGAGTTGGTGGTATACCAATTTTATGTCCGCTTACCGATAACGGGATACTAACTTAAAAGGAATAGGCGTAAATTTTTTTGAAAATGTATATTTTTTGCGTCTGACATTTACAATTATATTTTAAATTGGTTAGTGTATTACGTGAACTGAGCTTCTTAGTTAACTACAATTTCAGGTCAAAAAGGCATTTTAAAATTTTTAAACGGAAAAATTTGATGAACATTTTAAAATATTTGCGAAGTTCAAATATTCTTCTTCGCAGTTTTTTTTTTTATAAAAATCCTTAACTTGTGAACCTAGTCAGGTATCCAGAGTGAATATTTATAGTGGAAAAAACTTTAATTTTTTTTTGTTCCTAAAGAGAACAGCGGCAGTTTTTTCCAAACACATTTCTCTTTTCTCAAATAAAATATTTAAAATAGCTTAATAGTAAAATCGAAAAGTCATATAACAAATTTCAAGGACTTCAAGTTTTATGGAGCAAACAAAATTTTGCATAACCTTTAAAAGCATCCCTTTATACATTTCTTATTTTCGAGAGTCTACTGCAAATAAGTAACCATAAACTCAACTAATTATCATAAAACCGGTTTAAGGACATGTTATCCAAAATATTAATGACTAATATTTTTTTTTTAAATATTTCTTTATTTTTTGGCGGTGTAATATATATTTTGACGAAGCTGTAATTTTAATATTTTAACTTTGATTTAAAATTAAAACTACCATAATTTTTTCTCTGTTAAAGATAAATAGCACCACTCAAGAAATTTAAATTTTTTGCATTACCTGTCATTGAGATACATATTTTTTTAGTAGGTCGACCCAGCAAAACTTTGGTAATGGGTGCGATAAAGTAATGCATTGCCTTGTAATGTATACTCCTTACCTGTATCATTATTTTCCAACAACAAGTAATGAGTTACCGATAATGAATTAGATAATGCAATACTTTGTAATGTGCCATCCTTATCTTCAGCATTATTTTGAAACATAAAGTAATGAGTTACCAAGAATTATGTACTCATGAATTACCTTGTTATGATACATCATTACATTTCACATTATTTCGAAACATAAAATAATGACTTAACGATCATCAATTACATAATGTATGAAATATAAACGTAAAGTAATATTTAAAATATTGTTTTGAAAAACTATATATTTAGACACATTACTTTGTGATTTTTTGTAAGCATGATGGTAAGGTATATCTTTTAAACATCACAAACGGAAACTCGAAGCACAACAATGCATATACACTTTAAGCAACTTAGTAATGTATCTTACTATAACTCTGTGGATAGAGTTATCGCCTAAGAACCAAAAGACTCCCATTTCGAATCCCAGCAAGACCATGTTAGTTATTCAATTAAAAAAATATTTATGAAATTTTTTTTAAAAATTATTTTTTTATGAAAATCTATTTATAGGCACATTACTTTTTCGAACTCGGTAACCAGTTACTTAGGTAACCAGTTACTTAACCCCCTATTAGGTAATGAGTTCACAGATTTCTTTTAGGCTCATCGCCTGTAAAATTCATCAGTGAAGTAAGGTGTATTGTAATGAGTGAAGCCCTATGGCTATAGATTACTTTACACATTATTTGGTAATGTGTGGTTATGCTGGGGAGCAAAACCACACATGTCTTTGCAGAACTTTCTGAGGACAACAGTCGGCCCAGAAAGATACAAATTGGTGCACATATTGATTCTGGATTTTCGGTCGGAGGGGCGTGGCAAAATTTTGTGTTTTACATTTCGCCCCATATTCTCTTCTTTTTGTTACGGGGTTTTATTCTTTTCAGGGCTTTCTAAAGCTCCCTGATAACCTAGAAAGCTGAAAATTGGTCTAAAAATAGTGCGTGATACAGAAAAATGTTTTTTTGTTTTGTGGGCGAAGTAGGGCCTTGGCAAAGGCGTTTTTAAAAGTTATATTTATCTAAAATTTTATTCTGATGTGCTAGTAACTTAAAACTCGGCGTAAATATTGTACTGAACATGGGAAAGATTTATCTGAAGGCAGATTTGATAGTTTTGCTCTGCGTGCTAAATTGCGTAAAAAATTTGATTTTCAACATTATACACAGCAAAAAGTTATTGTATTCTGTACCACTTATTATTTTCATTTAAAATTTTATTCAAAAAAAAAGTCTTTATTTGTATCAAAAAGTTAATGATAGTAAAAATTAAAAAAAAATCTGTTGTTCTTAATAACTTGGGAGTTAATTTTTGATAGTTTAAATAAAAAAAAATCGTTTATTTTTACAGATATGGGAGTTTTCTGAAATTTGTTATTTTATTTTTGACACTGAAAATTAAAGAAATACTTTTTTGTTTACGAATTTTTTTTTAATAGTTAAAAATAAATGAAAAAAAACACATTTGAATTAAAAAAAAAATCAGTAGACCGGGTTTCAAATACAGGGTGTCTGGTAGCAGATTTATATTTTCAAACTTAAATAAAAAACTTAATAATTGACACAAAGTTTTATTAAGAGCATTGAACGATAGAATGGAAATGCGGATTTTATTTTTTAAAGAGTATGTCATCCCGATGTCTTCCGTCGCGTTGAATACACTGTTCAAAACGGAGGCTTGTGTTCTGCGCCACACGCTGCAGTAAACTTGGTTCAATTGAGCTGATTTCTCGACGAATATTTTCCTTTAAAGCCACAAGAGATTGGGGATTGTCATTATAAACCCTCTCTTTGAGGTAGCCTTATAAAAAAAATCCATGGGATCCACTCGGTCCATCACGTATTCGCCGAATACCGAACTTTGAATAAAATTGTCGACGAGCAATTACGTAAGAATCATTACTCTTAAAAAATGTCTCGATGCTCACTCAACCACTGCGACATCGTGACTGACAAATCTGCACAATCGATAATTTCAACTGCGCCACCCTCCCTCCGCACCGTTTATTACTTTTTGAAATAATAGTATTTAAAAATATAAATTTGCCACCAGACACCCTGTATATATTTAGTAGTTTTAAAGTACATATTCCTTTGATTTTAACTACAAAATATTGTGAGTGTAGTTAACAACTCTCTTAACTGACGATATTGTAAGTAAATTCTTCTTAACCTTGTTCTTATTTTCAGGGCTTTTCAGTATCCTGTCTGGTTTTACATTTCTACAGTTTTGATGATCGTGATATAGTGACATCATTTTTGGCAACAGGTACATTTGCCGGTTACATTGTGGTCATAGTAGGTGTATTTGCGGGTAACTGTAAATATCTTTAAAAGGTAGTTCTCCAAATGACTTTCATATCTCTTTTCAGGTGCTCTTATGCGTGCTTCTATACATAGAAGAATCGATATGTTTTTTAGTGTTATGGGTTGTGCTCTATTTGTGGCCTCTGGTGTTTTCATCATAGAAGCATGGGAATATTCATTTCGAACGCGTACCAGAGACTTGGCTTTAATAAAAGCCTCACTGTCCATAGTAAATGGAGTGTTATTTGGTTTTGATGCAATTTTCACATTTCGCGATAAATAGTTTTGAAATATTTATGCTACCATTCTTACATATTTTTTTTATCCAACATATTTTAATATTTTTTCATTTGCGATTTCTTTTAATGATTTATTCTTTTTTTTTTCTAACATTATAAATAAGTTTTTATGTATTTCGCATTTCCTTTTTTCTTATAAATGATAAGTATTATTTGATATCAACCCTTATTATAAGACAAAATTGCCAAAACAAAAAAAAATTATAACAAAATATACCCACCTTTTTATTATTGTGCGTATTTCTTTTTTGTATGTTTATTAGAGTTCCTCAGAAAAGTATAAATTTTCTTTTTTTGAGGATATCATCACATTTTAAAATGTTTTTGTATCAATAAAAAAATTGGCGTTATTATATTTGTTTATTCTAACTCCTTCTAATATGCGCTCAGCGGCCAAAATAGCTGAATTAGGGTCTCTTTTCCTACAGAACAAAAAGAGTTGAAGTTATTTGAAATTTAAATTTACCATTTGACTCTACACCGAAAATTATTAAAAAAAAAATGTATTTTTCCCGTATTTAAAGTGCATTATTTAGGCAATGGGTGGTCTGAGAAAATCAAATGTTTTCAGAAAACTTTTAATTTTATTTTTTTATAACACTCAATCCAATAGCAATCTTAGCTGAGAAAAATGGTGCAAAAATTTTCGCTTTATCGTTAGCCAGTAAAGAGTTATAAAGTCTTCAAATTGCTGTCTTTATTAAAGAGTATTACCATTTTATTTCAACTACAAATTTTTCGCTGGTCTTTAATAAAATTTGGTGAGTATATTTGGCAGTGAACGCAGATTTCTAAAACGATATTTTTATTTTGTAAACTATGGTAACCCTGAAGCTTTGAAATATTGCAAAATTAGGGATTGGGATGGGGCATAATTTAAAAGGCCATAACTTTTGTTGTATGAAAGATATTGAAAAGATATTGCATAGGAATAGTGAAAATTTTGTGGATTAGAAACTTCTTTATAAAAAATATTTTAACATTTTTAAAAAAAAAAATTTTTTTAATGAAAATGAAAATTGTTCAAGTTCGACAACAAATTAATTAAAATTAATATTTAAATTTTTTTTTTATAAAAAAAAATTCAAAATTATTAAAAAGAAATTTATTTAAATTTTTTTATGCTAATAGCGGAACACATGTTCTAAACACACTCAAAATTTCAGAGTGAAATCTCTACTACTTTTTGAGATATCTAAATGTGTCGCATGTCTCCAGAAAAATTATTTTTTTAATTATTTTTTTTTATATCAAAATCAGTGAAATTTTAATGATATACTTTATATTATTTTAGATACACTCCGGTTCACTTATTTAAAGGCATTCAAAAATCTGTGTTCATCATCCTGTATCTTTTACAATTTTTAACTGATTGTAGTACTATAAAATAGAATTTAAAGCTAGACACCTTTAGATATAAAAAAATTATGCCAATAGTGGTTTTTTACCTTTACAACTTTTTTTTGAGCAATTTATTAAAAAAAAGTCCAAAACTGTGCTATTTTTTTTGATTCACTTGAATAAAGGCACTTTTTTTAAAGTAAGCGATGATTTTTCGTAGGGAGTGTTTGTTTATTACAATTTATTGCATCTTAATAATTTTACAAGTCAAAATGGCAAGAAAAAAAATTTTAAATTTATCGGAAAAAATTAAAATCGATGTTTACCGTTCTGAAGGTTATTCTAACCGCGCAATACCTCAAAAAATTGGACGAAGCCCAACAGTTGTTGACAATTACATTAAGGACCCCCGAAAGGTATGGAAAAAAATTTAAAGGAAGGGTTTCATTGTCTTTATCTGCGTATGAGAAAAGAAAAATCATAAGAATTGCATCTAATTTTGCCTTATCCTTATCAAAAATAAGAGCTCAAGCTGGAGTGAAAGCCAGCAAGTCAACAGTACGCAGAGTAATAAAGAGCTGTGAGTATCTAAAATACCTGAAATTAAAACAAAAGCCGCCACTTAATGCTCCGCGTAAGGGAAAGCGGCTTCAATTCGCAAGAGACTACATGGTATGGGATGTGCAGCAAAGAGGTCATGTAAATGACTGGAGAACCGTAATATTTACGGATGAAAAGAAGTTTAATTTAGATGGGCCTGATGGCTACAACCATTATTTTAATGATCTGCGGAAAGAAAAGCGATTTTTGAACCGACATCACAGCCGAGAGGGCGGCGTTATGGTGTGGGGTGCTATTACGTACTATGGCACCATCGATCTTGAATTTCATAGTGCAAAAATGACTGGTGCAAGCTATAAAACGTTATTGGAATCGGCTTTTTCGAAGTTCAGTGAACTATTTGGTCCCATATCTTGGATATTGCAGCAGGATAATGCTCCTATACATAACGCGAGAGTAGTTAAGGAGTTCATTTCAAGCCAGAATGTAAATATTCTTGATTGGCCACCCTATTCTCCTGATCTAAACATTATTGAAAATGTCTGGGGTTGGTTATCTCGTAAAGTCTATGAAGGAGGAAGACAATTCGATGACAAGGAGTCACCATTAAGGATGCTTGGAATCAAATTTCGTTGGATTACATTAATTCGCTTTATCTGTCAATGAAACCCCGTATATTTGAAGTTATTAAAAACAAAGGTGGTTGTACCTATTACTAAAAACTCTTTAATAAAGTAAAATTAATTAAAAAACAAGAAAAACCGTTCTTCATTAAATTTAATTAAAATGCCTTTATCCAAGTGAACCAAAAAAAATAGCAAATTTTTTAACTTTTTTTGATAAATTGCTCAAAAAAAGATCTTTAGGTAAGAAACTGCTGCTGCCAGGATGTTTTTTATATCTCAAGATGTCTAGCTTCCATTTTCATTTTATAGTTCCGCAATCGGTTAAAAATGGCAAAAGATACAGGCTGCTGAATATGGAATTTTTAGTGCCTTTAAATAAGTGAACCGAAGTGTATCTCCAAAAGTAGTTGATATTCCATGTTTATACCAAGTTTTACTAAAATCGGAAAAGGTAAAGTTGAGAATTTCTTTTTTTTGTTTACATTATTAACATTCCCTGCAAAAAATAGTGCTTACCCAGAAGGACTTCCGGAAGACATTTTTTAATAACGGAGCGCTTCCAAAGCAAATCGAGAAGGCATGATTTTTGTTCGCGATGTCCCACTTGGTATGTCTCTTTTAAGCAGATGCTCTTAGAAGCACAAAATTCATGCCTTCTTTGGCAATAAGAAGTGCTTTTTTTGTATGTTGACAACATTAATACTTCATGGTATGCGTTCTTTATTGCTTCATTGTAAGCATTATTCACTGCTTCAAAGAAGGTATTTTAGGAAGCACTACAGAATGCCTTCCCTAATTGCCTTCCCTAATTGCTTTATAGTATGCAAGGCGGTGAAGCGCTAATTTGGAAGCATACAAATGTAGTTACTGCTGACCAAATCCAGATTATTTTTTGCTGGGTTACTACTGAAGAATTTTTTTTATATAAAAATTTTCTTTTCTACATATTTTTAAGATATTTTAAATTTATTTATATTTATTAAACATCCAAAATTTTCAAGTTCATTGCAATACCGGTATGATATTCTAAAACAAACATCGATATGATTATACTTAAATGATAGATAATTTTGTGTAGATTTATTTTTGTAAAAAAAAATGTCATGATTTTGGGGTTACATTTCGAAAAATTAAGGAAAATATACGAAAAAATTGGGCAAATAAAGGGTCCGCCATCTAACGTTTTTTTTTTCAACTAGTGCTTATTTCGTGAATCGTAACACTTAGCTCATGTCTGATTTGACAGATAATTACACACAGAAAAAAATTTATCTATTTGCCAACTAAAATTCAGTTACTACGACTCAAATTCGGTTATTACTAATTTCAGACAGTTGGCACAACTTTATGTTAGTTTTCCCAACAAAGTTCGGTTAATTCAACAGAATTTTATTTGCTACACTTTAAGGCACGAAGAATGTTGATGAAGGCCGTTGCGGGCTAGAAAGTTAACTCCATTCATGCAGGTGTCAAATAACTTTTTTCTAATTGTTTTTTTCTGTTAATTAAAGTAAATTATCACAAATAAAATTATAATTTTTCTGTTAATATGGAAAAATATTCATGATCTTTAACCGAACTAACCTACAACTCACACATAATTTATATAGATCAACAATAAAAATTCACTACACCCCAAATTTTCAGAAATCTAATGTAAATATCGTTGTACTAACTGAATTTCTAAGTTGTTACCATTAATATATGCTTTTCAATTCGGTTGGCACTTTATTTCTCTGTGTGTAGTTTTATCCTTCCGCTGAACGAATATGGTTGTGTATACGCTTGAACAACGCTGGGAAATATTGCGACATTACTTTGAAAATCATGGTAATGTTGCAGAATGTGTGCTAAAATTGCGCACGGATTTCGGAAGAAGAGAAGCACCGTCAGCTCCGTATGTTCGTTATCTTGTGAAAAAAGTGAAAGAAACTGGCATCCTCATCGATAAACCAAAGCGTGAAAAGCCAAAAGCCAGAGACAATTGACGCCATTGGTGAAATACAGCTGCACACAATCGATAATGTGCTTAAAAATTGAACCGATCGTGTAGGCTACTGCATGGCCAGCCGAGGCAGCCATTTGAATGAAATTATTTTCCATTATTAACCGGAAGGATTGTACTTTCAAATAAAAAAAGAAATTTGAGAAAATATTCAGTAGTTTTTTTTTTATAGCATTTTCAAAAAAAAAAAGTTATTTGGTGGACCCTTTATAATGACAGCAATATTTCAAAACCTAAAACTGAGAAAAAATAATTTTTTTGACAGATTTTGAGAGATAAGTCTTTTAAAAAATATGTATTTTAAAAACAGGTTTTGCAAAAAATTAAAATTTTTTCTACCTCAAAATACTTTTTCATTGTGTGTGTTAACAAAAAATATTTTTTATTATTTTTTTTTACAAAATTGATAACTTTTTAGTGTGACGCGATATATCGAACGTTTTTTTCCCACTTTCCTCAGGCTTTTTGAAAACAGTTTTCCGAACACTGTATTGCCTTAATGGTGCACTTAAAAAACTGTTTTAAATAATATTGGGCGGAGAATCAATTGTCAAGTTCAAATTTCATATAAACACAGCTCTTTTTGAAAAGGAAAAGGAACCATAAATCAGCGTTTTTGGCCACCGATCCCATGTGGAAGGATTTTATATTTTCCAAAAATAATTTCCGCATTTTTTTTATTGATGCAAAAAACCGTAAAGAAAGTGATGATAACCCAAAATCAAATTTTCGTGACGAGCTCTAATGTTTATATATATTTAATTTCTTCCTCCATTCAAATTTTTTATGTATTCAACCCAGTTATTTATATTCAATAAATCTTTTTTTCTCTAATGTTCTGTTTATTGTTGTTGGTGTTGTTTGGGAGATGTTGTCCACATTCCAAAATTCTACTACATAATAGTAGCAATAGTAGTAAGTACAAAGTATGTAATAGTGGTTTTGGTTCTCACACTTTATGTCTTGGATGCGTCATGGGTTTTACTACAGACTAGAGATGGGCACGTGAAAAATTCCAATCACTCACACAAGCGAAAAATTCCAATCACTCACACTTGCTCACGTGAGTAAATTCAGATTTCACCCACACTAATGCGTGATTCACGTGAATCAAGCAAATTCACGAAAAAAATCTTACCGTAAAGAAATAATATGTTAAAATTGGCTCTATGAAATAAGGCCCCAATGAAATAAGTCCCCAAACCAAAAATGAAATAAGGCTCCAAACATTACTAATAAAAAAAATTGGGGTCTTATTTCATTTTTTGGGGCTTTATTTAATTTTTTTTTGGGACTTTATTTCATAATGAAATAAGGCCCCAATTTGAGAAATTAAATTAGTCCCCAAATAATATTTTTGGGGTGTTATTTCATTTTCTTAAAAATCAAAATTTTTAACGAATGTAAGCAACCAATCTCATTCAAAGCACGCAGAAAAAACTTTATTTCGCGAAGCCGAATGCCGCGTTCTACGGAGGAAAAAACCCCTAAGAGCGGCCGAAGGCCGCCACCCAGAAGAACTTGTTTTTCAAATCAGATGTCGAATCCGTTGAAATCTTATATTTTTAAGACATCAAGTAACATTTATTTGACCTGTCAACATTTTATGTACCAAAATACCAACCCACACCAAGCTTTATAGTTTTTTAATGATTATTTTTTTAAAAGTCTATGTTATTAAAAATTTTACGTATATATTAGTGGCTAAACGTTAAATAAACAGAAAAAATGGGGCCTTATTTAATTTTTGGTTTGGGGATTTATTTCATTGGGGTCTTGTTTCATAGAGCCGTTAAAATTAAGTTAAATTGTGAATGTTTAACTCAAATTTGCTCTGAATTTGAAATTCTGCCATTTATTTTGTATTTTATAAATTCAAAAGATAAAATCGGGGGAAAATAATTAAGAAGATATTTGTTAAAAGCAAACCAAAGCTTTTCTGCAAAATTCTATTCACACACACTCACCCACGAAAAAATTTGACTCGCGCACTATCACGCACGAAGAATTTTTTTTCTGCTCATACTCAATCACGTTCACGTAAGTAAAATTCGGTTTCACTCACACGTGATCATGCGTGAGTGAAACCGAAAAGTCTGCTCACTTGGCCATCTCTAATACAGACTTTATGCATTTGTTAACTACGCAATAAATATGTTGCTCAACATTGTTGACCACTTATGACGACATGTTTTGTTCATATGTCATTAATGTTGAATACGTAGTTGTAAGGACTCGTTTTATATTTTTTGCAAATCAACACACCAATCGGATTCATGTCTTCCAATTTACACAAAATTTTGAGCCAGCATTCTCCTGGACCTTATTAACAGGTTTTCCTAAATTCGTTGTAGTTCGCGTTTTATCGCAGTTTAAATTTGGTACTTCGTAGTATAATGCATGGTGTTCAAAAAATCATATCTCTTGAACGCGTCATCTAATTGTTATAAACTTAGTCTCATAATAAAGCTTATACGTATAACATTGTCGAAAAATAAATCTTTTTTAAAAAAGGATAAAAAACAAAAAATTAAAAATGTCCTTGATTTTCAAATATGGCTCGGAAGTTAATGCATTTATGACCATGTTTAATATATATATAAAATATGCAGTATAATTCGTAAAATATTAGAAAAATATGCATTTATTATTGATTTTTTCCAAAGTTTTCCACATTATTCAAACAATTTAAGTAATTTTTGTCTTAAAAGTGTTTACAAATTTAAAATTAATCGTTAATCATAGTAAGAAAGTTAGTAATTGTATTTTTCTGTATATTTTTGTCTTCGTGATAAAAAAATATGTATCAAAAAAATATTTATAAATTTAAAAAAAAAAATATGAAAAAATGTATATATTTTACAAAAACGAAGATTTTAGTAAAATATTTAAAAAAATCTGCAATTTGATGAAAAATATGTAACAAAAAATAACAAAATATGCATTAATTCCAAAATATGCAATCGATGCCATTTTTTTTTTTGCAAATTTGTTAATTCGAAAAGATATTTGTTTAACTTTTTACATGTATTTACATAAAGTTTCGGCAGCATATCCTTCTGAAAAATAGGTCTTTTTAAATATTTTGTTATGAAGTTTCTAAAAGCTCTAATACAAATTTTCACAGTTATTGAATGGTGCTACATTATATCGCTAATCACTACTCAATTTTTATACTTGTTTCCGTCTTCAGTCCGGTAAGAAACACCAAATGGGTATACTGTAGCCTGTCCATTACTCCAGTGGTAATATTGTATTTCATCCTGTAGTTTTACAGCACAGATTAATATAAAACCACCAAAAATTTGTCCAAATTTTAAACCATAATTCTAAAAGGGTAACAGTCCAATTTGCACGTTTTAAAAATCAAAGTCATTCCAATACTATATAATCCTACTTGCAAATCTTAAAACATATTTAATTACGAACTACAATTCAGAACTTGTATTCAAATAGTACTAATTATTTAAAAATAAAATATTTCATAAAAAAGAATTTTTACAAAAATTAAAATTTTTAACGAAACATATTTTGAACCCATTTTGAAATTTGCATATGATGTAAATAAAGGGTCCGCCATCTAACTTTTTTTTCAACTAGTGCTTATTTCGTGAATGGTAACACTTAGCTCATGTCTGATTTGACAGATAATTAGTTTTATCCTTCCGCTGAACGAACATGGTACGTATGTTTCATTATCTTGTGAAAAAAGTGAAAGAAACTGGCATCCTCATCGATAAACCAAAGCGTGAAAAGCCAAAAACAGTGCGTACACCCGAGAATATTGCTGCTGTGGCAGAAAGTGTGCGTGAAGCGCCATCAACATCAATTCACCGTCGTTCTCAACAATTGAACATTTCGGAGACATCATTGAGACGAATTATGCATAAAGACCTTGGTATGACGCCATACAAAGTCCAATTGGTTCAGGAGTTCAAAAAAAAAAAGTTATTTGGCGGACCCTTTATAATAAAATGGAATGTGTGTTTGTTTATTTGTTTGTTTGTTTGTACCTTATAGGAGACCAGACCTCTGGACCGATCTTCCTGAAATTTTCACAGCATTTAACTGGGACACTGGCATGATTAATAGGCTACTTTTTTCGATCACGCCCACTTTTTTTGAATTATGTAATTGCTTCCATATAGTTTTTAACACATTTACTTCAAATTGTATACACATTATATACTCCAGCCAAGGTAGATATAAACGTTTCAAACGCCACGCCCTCTTTAACGCCCCATTTTGTTTAAAAGTTTTAATCTTTTTGTCCTCTGTACAAATTTATTCCTTTCAACGGATTTTTTTTCAAATAATGTATATGGCAATTCATTCCACTAATTAAGAACGGTTTTGATTGGCTGTCTTAAGAATAAATACTATTTTACCAAATGGGAGCTTTGTTTGCAGCCATTAAAATTTTAACTTTGATCGCGTCTATTTGACTTATTAAACTCTGCTATTTTTAGAAAAGTTATTAGCCTTAAATAAATATTTAGGCTGGACAACGTCTGCTGGGTCAGCTAATTAATACAAATAAAATTTGAAGGCAAAACAACGTTTGCCAGGTCAGCAAACAAAAATATTTCTTCTCCACATTGGGTGACTTCTTCAAGGAACAAACATTATAATTTGATTGATAACATTTTTACAAATCAAATTATAATAATTGTTCCCTGAATAAGACACCCAATATGGAGACGAAATATTGGAAATAAATAATTATAGTTTATAAATAAAGGATCTTAAGCTAGTTTAAAAGAAAAAGAATTAAAAAAAGAGGATCAAAGAAAACTTAACATTTTTATGAAGTTTATATTTAACTGGGTAAATGAATAAGTTTTGTTTGATTTGAGATCATTTCATCATATTTGTTGATATTTTAAATGAGGACAATAAATTATGGAGAAACAAATTTAACAATTGGATAAAAATTGCAATTTTAAAAAATTGTCATTTTCCATACAATGAATTTTGAAAAAAATCATAACCTGCATTTGCTTTTTATACTTTGCACAAATTTTTTGTTATTAAATAAGAAAAAACTGTCTAATTTAATTTTTTTTTCAAAAAAAGTACAAGACGAAGTACAGAGGTTAAAAAATTACTTTTGCTTACCTCTTTAGGTGTTATGTAAAAAAAAGTACAACTGGGGAAAAGCATGCGTACTGCTGTAAACAGTACATCTGGCAAGCCTAGTTAAAACTTTAGCTTCAAATTATGACTATGGCTGCATTAAGTTTCATGTTAATCCGATCAGCCAGTAAGATATGGCTGAATTTTTTGTAAGTTATTTATCTAACGCCCCCCTACAATTTAAAGCTACATTTTTCTAGTGCTAAGTTTGTTTAAATTATTAAGTTAAAGCTTTGAATATGATTTATGGTACGCAGTGTAATTGTTTATCTAGCAACATGTTGCTATAGTACAGTAAATAAAAGTTGCCAAAACTTATGTTTAAATTAAAGTAATGTTGCCTAGCAATATGTTATTAACCCATATCGCTGTTACTTTTGATTTTTTTTTGAAAACATTTGAAGCATCTGGAAAAAATAAAATTTAGTCGTACTGTAAAGTTAAACATAAAAGCAACAAGCAGCGGTTGAAAAATAATAAAACCCACAACTAAGAAAAACTAAAGTGTATACCAAAAAAGTATAAATAAATACAAAAACCTATCAACATGCAATTCAACAATCGTACAATTTTAAAAATTATTGAATTGGTGAGTTTTCAAATTAATTTTTTGAGAAATTAAACGTATGATTTATATAAATAAAATAAACAAAACAAAAAAAATTTAAAAAAAATACTAATTTGTTTACATTAAAGACATAAAAATTCTTCTTTTTTTACATTTTACACATTTTAATGTGAAAAATCTGTGGTTTGTGAATTTTAAATGTGCGTGTATCTTTTACAAACATAAATCTATCTATAAATTACCAGATATCTTCTTACTATGACTTCTTCTGCGATTTATATGTATTTTCTCTTAAATTGTGCGTTATTTCAGATTTTATTGACATTGAAACTTAATTACATTGAAATTGTGTTCACCTTTCAAACCGTTTTTTGTTTTTTTTTTTGAAAAATTCTAGTTTGAAGGAAAACTTTGTTTTATTTAATTGGAACATTTTATTATCAAGATAATTATTCATGAGATCATGTTGAAATAATAAAGTTTTCATAATTTTATAAAGTTACACTGAGAGAATTATCTGCATGAAATTAACGAATTTTTGTATTAAATCTATGAAGTGTCACTGGAATTCGTTTAATTGAAACTTTTCATTTATTTAATGCAGTTTTTTTCTAAAATGTTATGAAAAATTTGATTTTATTTATTAAATATTTCATACGTCTAATGAAAAAGTTTCTTTAAATATAGTTTCATAAAAACTATGAAGCTTTTTCATTAAGTTTAATATATTTATCATTCACTTTAGGAAGAAAACTTCATTAGTTTAGTGAAAACATTTATTAAAACTCGTCCAAGTAAATTCTCTTTGTTTAACCAAACAAATTTTATTATACACTTTGTCACTTCAATTGTCTTCAAAGCCTCTTACGCACAATTAAGGTTTAAAATTTTTTTTCTAACAAATTTTATGGTTTGTGACTAGTATACTAATTTATGACTATGTGAATGTCAAATTTTTAATTCACATAATTATTTTTAATGTTACTCTTTGTTAGATCAACCATAAAAATTCATAGCCAAAACTTTGTTATTTCGCATCACCTTCATTAGTTTTTAAATTGAATACAAAACAAAATAACGCGTACAATTTATACCAAAACATGACCCTGACAATTCCTTAACTTATTCCCTACTTTTTTAAGCTTTAATACAATAAACACAAAAGCCATATCATTTCAGGTAGTTTGAATATCTGTTTTGGTGTGAATATTAGAGTGGGCTGAAATTTAACTAAATTAAATCAATGCGAAAATGTTGGGAATGGCACAGTGGGGTGTTCACAAATATTTTGGAAATAATTAAGCCATTTCCTACTGGCTGGTCGGATTGGTCGGCAGGGTCCACCAGATCCATCAGGGGCTGATCAGTTAGAATTTAAAGTAGGCCACCTCGGGTATTCAAACATTTTGAAAGTTAGTCAATTTTTTATTTATCTTAAAGCAATCGCACTTGATTTGCTTTTTACATGGGCAAAAACCCGGACCAGGTTTTTTTTTTTTTTGCAAAAATGCTAAATTTTTTTGTTCAAATGCGGATAACTTAAGAGATTTAAAAGATAGCCCACATAAGTACCCGGATGAAAACAGTTATATATAGTCATATATAATATGATTAAGTCCTATCTGACTTTCTATGGAGTCACATTACGGATTACATTGAAAGAATTTTTATATGGTACTTGATAATATTATATGTCATCAAATCTTACTCCATATATAATTATATAAGCCATATAATAATAATCCAAATATATGCAATGATCGATATGATTATATATGGTCCCATGTTAAGTCTTATTAAACTATATGTGACCTCATACTGAAAATATTTTCCTTATAATTTTATGTAGCTTTATGACTTCACATAAAACCATATTAATCCAAATATATGAAGTGATCGATATGATTATATATGGTCCCATATTAAGTCTTAATAAACTTTATGTGACCTCATACTGAAAATATTTTCCATATAATTTTATGTAGCTTTATGGCTTCACATAAAACCATATTAATTTTATAATGACATTATTTTCAAGTGATTTCTTTTATATAATTTTAAATACAAAGAAGGGGGGAGGTTTTGCCACTGGGTCACTTATGCCACCCCCGATTTTCTCTGTATTTAAAGGTGTTATTAAAATGTTCCTTTTATGTAACACAATTTTATACTTGTACTTTGCATTTGATCGAGGATAGACATGTTTTTGTGAGTTTTGGGTTGCAACAAAAAAAAAAAAAAAAAATAATATATAATAATATAAAATAAAAATATAACTTTTTCATTTCGTGTATTAAAACCAAATGCCCTTTAATATGTCGAAGTATTGATATTAATTTATAATACTAACATAATTTTTTTAGAATTCATTTCTAAAAAGTGTAATAAAATACAAAATTATGTGAGCGGCTGATTATGGGGTAAATTTGCTGGACCACCAGGTGGAGTAGTTTCGTCGACAAAAATTGGTAACACTTTAAAAGACGTATACGTAATATTAACTGGTTACATGATTGTAAGTGTTGCACAGATCAGACGTAGTTTTTGTTACATAAATTTGAAGAAAATAAACATTTCCAATTTTTGTTTTTGCTGAAATTACAGCTGTTGATATCCATTTTTATGATTATTTAAAATAAAATATGGGTTTTTCACCAAAATCGTTATATTTATAGCTGAAAATTTGAGTCACTTTGGAAATCTTAAAAAAAAAGAAAATATCATGAATAAAGATAATTTATGTTTTAAACACACAAATTAAAGTTAAGCTGTGTAAAATTTTATAAAAAAAAAGATTTTTTCCAAAAAATGTGTATTAAGCAGATTTGGGCGACGTCAATTACATTTCAAAATCGTTCACTTGTGAAATTTTTCTATATCATTAATAATATCAGACCTACACTCACACCTGTGAGCTTAATCGCTTCCTTGGAAAATTTGTAAAATGTTTAATACCAAACATGGGGATAAGGAACAACATCTGGGTATTTAATTACAGGGCAATTACTCAATTACACCCAATTACATGTAATTGAACATAAAAAAGTAATTGGCCTATAATTAAATACACAGATATTGGAATTATGTCCCATGTCTGGTATTGACAAAATTGAAAATTTTCCAAGGAAGCGTTTAAGCCCACAAGTGTAAGCGTATGTCTAAAATTATTAATAATATAGAAAAATTTCACAAGTGAACGATTTTGAAATGTAATTGACGTCGCCCAAGTCTGGTATTAAGTAACTACAGCGCTTAAAAAAAGTGGCGAATGCTACATTTTTATAAGAAACAAGTCTTAATTTATGGTTTTGACTTGTTTAGCGAACAGGCCACATTAGGAAAAAATCTCTTATTCTTTTGTTAAATTTTAAAAGTGCTTTTGCGAACATTTTCTTTTTAAGTTTTCTCATTTTTGGAGTTTAAGCCCACTCTAATTTATATGTTTATTGTATTATGTTTATATTTCGGAAATGATGTCATATTTGCCGGTTTTATTTTAAAGTTTGCTTCTTTTATATATTTTTTTTTTTTTTTTTAATTTAATACACTTTTTAAAACTGGTTTTAGAATACACACAAAAATTCTATGCGATATTGTTTATTTGAAAATGTGTTTTTTTTGGCGTCGTCTTTATACATATTTCTTTATTCAATTATATTCTATCCGGTTTCTTTTACTTTTCATCTAAAGGGTCCGCCAAATAACTTTTTTTTTGAACTCCTGAACCAATTGGACTTTGTATGGCGTCATACCAAGGTCTTTATGCAAAATTCGTCTCAATGATGTCTCCGAAATGTTCAATTGTTGAGAACGACGGTGAATTGATGTTGATGGCGCTTCACGCACACTTTCTGCCACAGCAGCAATATTCTCGGGTGTACGCACTGTTTTTGGCTTTTCACGCTTTGGTTTATCGATGAGGATGCCAGTTTCTTTCTCTTTTTTCACAAGATAACGAACATACGGACCATATTCGTTCAGCGGAAGGATAAAACTAATTATCTGTCAAATCAGACATGAGCTAAGTGTTACCATTCACGAAATAAGCACTAGTTGAAAAAAAACGTTAGATGGCGGACCCTTTATTTTATGATTTGTTAAAATTTTGTTTGTGTCTGTTAATGTATTTTTTGTCCAAATCTAATGACGTCAGTTTCGTACATACATATATTGTTAATTCGTTTTAAATTAAATATTGCATGTTTAAAATTTTGTGACCTGAGATCTATTAACTTTAATTGATAATTTAGTTAGATTAAATTATTTTTTATAAAAATACATAAACGGAATTTTTTTAAAATGAATTTTAACTCTTTTTCATTTAATAACACTGTGCAACAAACTTCTGGTCACCGACTGTATATTGAATGAAACCAACGGGAAATGAAAATAGAATATCAGTAGATCAAATATCTCAAAGGGTTTTTAAAACTTAGCTCGCATTTAATTGTTACGGCCATTTGAGTTGGGCTTTTTACAGGGCGATGTTCCTATTTTTTTTTTTTTTATGTATTTTAATGAAATAAACTAAGTACCCAGGCAAAAATGGTATCGTATATAAACAAATATGATCATTAGGGCTATAAAAAAAATTTTGGTATTGTACTACGTGGTGGACTATGTTGTATTATTAACAAAAAACATTATTTTGGGTAATTTTGTAAAAAAACAAACCTCACTCACCAAATTCATTTTCCAAATCAATACAAATTTTGTTATCTTTTAACAAGTTATTTTATTTTTTTATAAAGCGAAGCAACACTCGGAAATTCTTCCTATTAATTTAGTTTAATAATTAATTTATGTGTTGCTTTCTTTGCAAAGGGGAAAGTAGAGAGGTGAAAGATGTGGAAAGATGGAGGGCTTCAAATATGGCAACACTTTAATTGCACGAGGTGATAAGTATTAGAACAGTTGTTGCTCGCTACCTGATGGAGAGTTGACGTACTTGTTGAACATTTTTAATTCATAGTCGTGATTTATTATTTTACTTTGGTGGGGTTATGGTCTATGGGAACACCGAAGGCGAGCGCTGCGATACATATGAGGGATAGAAAACTCATATATATTATTTTTCTAAATCGTTGTTGTCGTCACCGGGAATCGAACCAGGCACCATCTGTGCAACAGTCTAACGCGCTAACCAGACTTGGGCGACGTCAATTACATTTCAAAATCGTTCACTTGTGAAGTTTTTCTATATCATTAATAATTTCATACCTACGCTCACACTTGTGGGCTTAAACGCTTCCTAGGGAAATTTTCAATTTTGGCAATACCAGACATGGGACATAATTCCAATATCTGTATATTTAATTACAGGCCAATTACTTTTTTATGTTCAATTACATGTAATTGGGTGTAATTGGGTAATTGCCCTGTAATTAAATACCTAGATGTTGTTACTAATCCCCATGTTTGGTATTAAAGATTTTACAAATTTTTCAAGGAAGCGATTAAGCTCAGAAGTGTGAGTGTAGGTCCGATATTATTAATGATATAGAAAAATTTCATAAGTGAACGATTTTGAAATGTAATTGACGTCGTCCAAGTCTGGCGCTAACCAATACACTACAACCATTATGCCCACAAGTTATTAAAATTAAATTAAATTTTCGTTTATGCCGAAATATTTAGAACTCAAATTTAGTAAAATCAAAATTAGAAAAAATAAACATTTTTGCATATTTCTTATTGAAATTAAAAAAAAAAAAAAAAAAAATCGTGGTTGGTGGGAAACTTTCCCTCTACCCCAGTGTTGCCACTTTTTGAGTAATTATTAAAAAACGGGACTGCTTACACATTCGTTGGATAATTTTTGAATAAAAACATTTTTGGGAAATGTTTGTGTAATCTCACTGTTTACACTAATAGCCTGTTAAAAATCGTCATCCAGCGGGATTATCCCACTTTTAAAAAGCAGACTTTTTGCTTTTTTTTAATCCCGTTTTTCCATATTTAAGAACTTTTTAATACAATTTTCATAAACAACAAAATACCTTTTCAAAAGGTTGAATATCGATCTTGTATTTAGGTTTTTGATGTGTGTGAATTTTTAAATTTTAATAGAATCTGAATGTTTTGAGAAAACGGTTTCCTTTAAATTAAAATTTTTCTGTGATAAGAATTTCCGTATTTTTTATCAGATTTTTTTAATAAACTTTTTATTGGAATCTGCGAATTTTCTATAGCATATTTTTTTTTTAACATAACTATTACTCTGTAATAACTAGGGCAAGGAATTTCATGTAACTAAAACAGGAAAATAGGTGCCTAAAATATGCAGTACAGAAAATTTAAATTTCCCGCTTTTTGCTCAAAAATCCCGCTTTTTAGGTTCATCCGGTTTTTTTTTGACGGATTTTCAGTTAAGCAAATATAGTTGTTTTAATGTTTTTTAATAATTCCCGGGAATTTTGACAAAAATCCCCTCAAATCAGGGAATTAAAAATCGGAAAAATTCTGTGGAATTTTGTCCCGGGAATTTCCGGGTTAAAAACCATATTTGCACATTAAACATTTTCAAAAATATCAAACAATGGCGAAAACAGTTTTTTGGGTTCCTCATTCCGATAAACTGGGTTTTTTGTGAAACATTTACCACAAATTAATTCAATTTAATTAACATTGAACCGACTTTTGAAGAAATCGAAAACGTTGCTTAATGTGTTATTTGTATTTTAAACCCCATAATTTGCAAATTTTTTGCGAATACATTTGTCATAAGTATTTTAGGGTCTTAAACCTAGCGCGAAATTCCTTCACTGTAGTGTACATGATTCTAGGCCTTTATAAGGAAAAAGTTATCGTAAGCTTTCAATAGTTCAGACGAAAACTTTGTTAAGGCAGCAATGTTGGTCTAAAGGGCCTAAAATCTAAATGTATGAATTTTTTATAAAATAAATTACGATTATTTTGAAATTCATTTTAATTATAATAACTTTTTTTGTGCAATTTCATATGGTTTTGGATAATTTTTGCCCTATATAAATCTGTATAATTTTTGTTTTACTTGAGGCAACACTGCTCTACCCCTAATTGTTAATTACGGTGCTATTTCGTGAAAATATATAACACAAAATGAAAACGTAATATTTTTTATTAAAAATTAAAAACAAAAATTTATAATTTCATCGCTATTGGTGGGTGAACTTTTTGAAGCCATCATATTTCTTCATAGTTTTTTTATTTTCAATTCGACTATGCTATGCCAATTTGGATATTTTCAAAAAATGTTAAAAAGTTATAGCCCTAATGATCACATATGGGCTTGTATATGGTCATATATATGTAGAAACATTTTTTTGTGTGCATTAAATAATCTTTAGTTTAGAGTTTTAATTTTCAACCAACGGTCAAAAACAGCGAAACTTTAAAAAGTTATACAAATTCAATTCGTTCTAATAAGAGAGGTTCCCGACCCGGACCGGAAGATGTTAATGAACTTCGGATATGTTGTTTATAATAAAAATTTAAGAGACCCGAGTTTTTTTTTTAGCTGCCTAATATCATTTTAGGCATTACTAAGTGGGGTCAAAAATTACCAAATTTTAAGTTGTTTTCGGTTTATTTCATTCTAATTAAAGTAACTGTGTGCGCCCCGGTAGGCTAGTTGGTAGCGTGCTGGCTTATCTGTGCGGGGGTCGTGGGTTCGATTCCCACCAGAGGCACTGGTCTGTTTTCGCTACAACGCGCCGAAGGCCATAGTAGCTAGTGCTCGGTTAGGGTAATAGTATATAATTTGTAATTATATGATTATTAATTAATAAAATAAAAAAATAAAGTAACTGTAGATAAATTAGGTATGAAATGAAAGGGTTTTTGAAGACGCATTTACTGGTATTATGTCTAAAGGCTTTCAAGTATTTTTGTTATTCAAAAAAAATGTGTTCTGAGTAACATGAAATCTGGCGTTTTATTAAGGAATTGTTGTTGTATTAAAAATAATGCGTATTCATACTTATTTAATTTAATCGAGTTGGTGTCTGAGCTTGTTCCGATATTCGAAATCGTTCGGTTTTTATGCGACTTTCCCCGAAGAGCCTTTTTTCCCTATATTTCAAATAACTCAAAAATGGGACAACTCTGTGTCCACCATATAGGCAATATGGGTGTACAATTTTTTGTTTTCTTGAGTACTTTAACACTGTGCACAAATAAATCTGATTTTCGTAAACTAAAGGCAAGTTTTCATACAAAAACGAATGACTTTTGAACCCCACGTTTTAACCCATAAACGGGAGATGCTAAAAAAAAATACGTGACCCCTTTTTTTGGTCCTCTGCAACATATTCCAAGTTTATTAAAATCTGTGAATTCTGGTCGGGATACATAACTTGTAAGTTTTCAAACCCCTTAGGGCGTTTTGGTCTACTGATATACAACTTTTATCTCCTCTTTGTTTCGTTAAGGATACAATTTCTTGTTGCACAGTGTAATTTGAATGAGCTGTTGATATAAATCTTTATTATTAGTTTAAGTATTTTTACACACAGTAATAAAACAAATTTTATGTTCTTAGGAATTTGGCTTTAATGTTCTTAGGAAACTAATTGCTACATATCGCTCATTTACTGCAAGACTGACATAACTCATAAAACACGATTTTGCAGAAAACGAATTTAAAGTTTTCAATCAATATCTGCCCTCGCTCTACCCTTTCTCTATTTATTGGTCACATTTTTTTTTTTATAAATAGAGGGTTTTAATGTATTTTTCTCTTAGTGAAAGTTGTGTACGAATCCGCAAATTATCGAGAGATCCGTGAGTAGCACAGTTTCTCTATGAAGTATATACTCCTTGCACCCACTTTAAAGAAATAATAAAATATATTATCCTCTATCTCGAAAAGTATACATGATATTAATATGAAATTTTTACACAATATAGAGCATGATATAACTAATAAATCTGCATCATCCCAGCAAAAAATTTCCAAAAAGGTAAGCGGGTTTGTAATCAAGCATTTTGGGCAGAACGCATTCCTTACTAGATTACCTACTCGATTCTTTTAACAGGGCGTGAGACTAAAATAATTGATTCTTTAGAATTGATTATTTTTTTTACCGAAGAACCATTTACTTTATATTTTTAAGAACTACATACATTTTTTAATAAAGAAATAGTTCCATTGTAAAACAACGAAGTACTTACACAAAAAAAATAAATAAATAGTTCCCTAGAAAAAATAAGAAGTACTTACATTAAAAAAAAGGAAGTAGTTCCATAAGTAAATTCAACTTTTACTCACACGTGATGATTCTCCTAGGTCACTCAAATATAACGATCAAAACTCATACGGAAATAAAATCCTAAAAAGTGAAACACCGAATTGATATGATAACATGGGTCTGTCAAAATTTTGGAGCTATAAACCACGAAAATATAAATTTTTCAAAAAAAAAATGCAATTTCTGTTTTAAGTATTATTTTCCTGCAAATAAAAATTTGTTTGAAAAAATATATGAGATAAATTCTTTAAAATTGTATAACTTATTTTTTTCAAAATTAGGAACTACTTCCAATAACGAGTATATGATTACTTCTTGAGTACAAAAAGTTATACATATAAGTTAATAACATTGTAATTTTCTTTTAAGTAAATGATTACTTATACTACTTGCTTTTTTGACTCTATCGTTGGAATGAGTTTGGTATTGCAGTTACTAAATTTGGCAATAAGATATGTAAGCAAGTGTGGGCATCACCTTCTTTTTGGAATGTGTAATTTTTTCCTGGGATTATATTATCATATATTTTTTGACTTATGACAATCTTGAAGTAAATGAGCGATATATTTTTAATGTGCCATTTCTTACTGGCTTTATTTCAAAAAAACCCTTAGATTAATGGAAAATTTTAAGAGCAAATCTTAAGATGAGTTAAACTTGATATATAGGCCAGATTTTAAAAACTTTTTACTATAAAAAGTACAATTTTCATATTAAATATTAATACATTTCGAACAGGCCCTTTATATACAAACCTGTTTTGTGAGTCATATATATTTAAGATATTTTTAATGGTTTAATTTAATCTTATACAATATTAATTTTTAAATATATTAATATTTAAATATTAAATTAAATAAAACGTTCAACTTTTCTTATCAATTTAACATGTAATATAAGCATGTTTAACTTCAATTACTCGACTCATGACTAATAAAAATCACAAAGAAATTATATTTTTAAATGAATTTCTAGTAATATTCTTTATAAGAAAAACAAATTATTTATAACAGGGCTTCTCAAACTGTTTTGGCTCCCAAGTTTATTAAATTTTATTCTTCAATTATTAGTTTAATATTTAAGTTGAAAACTTTTAGCAATTTCTGTTAAATTACAGACATATGCCTTTAAATGTACCCATAAAGACAGATTAAGAATCTCTGATTTATTTGTTTATATTTGTAAATATTTTCCGTTACAATTATAAACAATAGCTGGGTGGAGCTCCCAAAAAATTATGACATGTTGTCAGTTACTATTAAAAATTTAAGCTATTTTTAGAGAAAATAAATTGCCACCACTACTTGTTATAAGGTTAAACATGTTAATTAAGTAGATTAATAAATTGTCGCTTTTAATAACCAGTAACATTAATTTTAAAATTGGGTCATATTATGATTCTAATGAATGACAAGAGTTTGTAAATGGGTTGTTTACAAAGCATTGCTTAGAGTAAGGGAATGTTTGCTAATGAGGTCCTACATATGGTTTTTTGGTTATATAAATAAAAAAACTAACAAGGGAGGTAACACGACACGCAGATCTTAATGGCCATTGGATTTGTTGCACAGTGGGATATATTACAAAATTTTTGGAAATAATTCGGCCATTTATTGCTTAGTAGTCCGATTGCACTGAAATTTGGAACATAAGTGACGTAATATCGAGCTTAAGTTTTGATTTTGATCCTTCCAGACCCCCCGTGGATGGCAATATGACTAACCAAAATAGGGGAACTTTTTGCATATTAAATTATGAGTGCTCGCCATTTCTTTGTTTCTAATGCGACTTCAATTGAATTTTATAGAAAATATGTTAAGGTTTCGATTGATACATTTTTAACCAATTTTAATGGGGAACAACACTTTTGAAAACGCATCTAAAATTGCATTTGCATGTAATATGCAGTTTTTTTAAAACATATATTTTTTTTAATGCAAAAATGTGAAAGAAGACAACCGTATAAATCGAGTGCTTTTTGCAAAAGTGTGTAGTACACATCTTAGATAAGTTGGAAATTTTTCAACCAAACTTTCCAGATATATAAAACCGTGCTTCATTAAGAAGTTTTTGTTTTTTTTGCCTTAAAGCGCCCTCTAGTGGAAATATTGGCAACCAAAGTTGAAACTTTGACATAGACGGTTGAAGATATTTTAAAATATTAATTTTGTATAATTTTGTGAACAAATCTTTTTCGAAAAATATATGAAAAAATTTCTTTTTTTAAGTTCACCGATTTTTTAAATTTTTTGGATAAAGATTGTGGTTTTTGACCATTTTTTAAAATTGCCTGATGGCAATGTTTGCATTTATAATTTTTATAGGTTTTGTAGTATTTTAATAAAAACTATCCATTATTTACGTTTTTAGTGAAAACGGAATAAATGTTGAAATATTTCAGATTTTTTGTATATTTTTTAAATTTGCCTATGGCAACCCCGAAACTATGATTTTTATAAGTTTGTAGTATTTTATTAATTTTAATTTTATTTGGACTTTGTGTATTTGAAAAGTTCATCGTTCAATCGGTCAGATTTTCGAAAATTATATACAATCGATGTACTCATTTGTAGCAAAGAAATACATTTTCTTTTAGAAATGTTGAGGTTAGGAAGAAGAATAAACGTTTTTTTTCTAAAAATTATAAACACTATTAATTTTTAAATCAGACTAGACTAGTTTCTGCCTTTTTATGGACAGGCTCATCAGTGATTTTCCATTTAAATTATATTATTATTTGTGTCTTATAATTGTCAGATTGTCTCTATATGATAAATTTTTCAACAACCTGAGGCTGTAAGAATCAAACCTGCGCTCATCTTACATTACAAACGTGACAATACCAAGTCATGACCGTTTACCGATCACACCCAAGTATGGCCTCGAATCTAATGCAGCTAAATTACAGTTTTCTTTCCTATTAGCTTTTTCTGTTATTGTATATTATACTCAGAAGTGACAACACTAACAACCCAAATATTCTATTTTTAGATTTTTGTTTATTTTTCTAATCTCCTCCGTCGCTATTTCACAATGTTTTCATATTTTTTCATCAACATAACAATAAAAAATATAAAATATTAGGCTTTTCATATTTTTAGATAATTAAAAAAAAGAAGTTCCATCAAAAAAGGTCCAACATTTATTTTTTCAAATAATTATTTCGGAACTCTGAAAAACAATTTTTCACAATTGAAGTCAGGATGTTGAATAATTTTAGAGTTTTTAAATCACATAATTATCTTTTTCCAGTAAAAAAAACAAAGCCGTCTAAAAGTACTGGCTCAAAAATGGAACACTGTGTCAAAAATGAGTTAAACAGCTGTATATTCGAAAGTTATTTTTAGGTTTCTCTGATTTAAACCGTAAAAAATCTAGATTTTTTGAAAATTTAAAAAAGGTGATAAGCCATATTTATTGTTTTATGAATTTTCTCAGTTTTCTATACATCATATATAATATTTAATAGAAGTCTTGTTTAAACACTTACTGCAAGTACCTAGTGTATAAAAGTCCTGCAAACGTCATATTTTTTTACATCTTTTTAACCTTTAAAAGGCAAAAACCAACTAAAAATAAAATGTGGCTTAACAAGTTTTTACAATAAGCCCTTCATATAGCTGATTTACTTCAATAACGTCATAACTCAAAAATTTTGATTTTGTAGAAAACTAGTTTAATTAAATCAATTTAATCCTACCGTGAAGAAAAAAATAACGACATAATTTCTTCTAAAGAGGTGAGTATACAATATATCAATACGACTTTTTTTACACAATATGATACTTGATATAATGCATAATTCTGCGTCATTAACTCAAAATCATGTTTTTTGAGTTGTGACGTTCTTGCAGTAAATGAGCATTTTTTAATGTTCTTTCCACGAATGAATGATTTAATCTATGAATATTTTTTTTTTACCAACATTATAATAAACAATTTAAAAGTTTAGGTTCTTTTTATATTTTAAAATTATATTTTAAAAAGACTCCACCGAAAAAAGGCAAACATTGAATTTTTCGAATAAATATTTGGCAACTATTGATAGAATAGTTTTTGTTAAAATGTTAAATTATTTTAAGGTTTTTAAACCGCTTAATATTATTTACCTAGTTAGAAAATATAGTCGTTGAAAAGTACTGGGTTGAAAAAGGAAAAGTCTATCCATAATTAGTTAACCCAATCGCATGCTTTTTTTTGCCAAATTCGTCGCTAAGAAATGTTGTAAAACTTGTAATCTTAATAATTTTGTTAAATTCGTATTAAAAAAGTTAGTGGAAATATTTATATTGATTTTCTAAATTATTTTATTTGCATTTCAATTGTTTCCATATGCGTTTTTTATATATTATTTGCTTTTATCTTTGTTTTTTTTTTGGTTTTTTTGTATATTTACGATAAGACTTCAAGTGTTAATTCTACAAATGTTTCAGTCATAATAACTGAGATTGCATAAATAATTGTTTAATTGGAACCAACAACAATTTGATTACAATTCCCTTAAGTGTAGCACTTAAATAAACTGTTCAAAGGGATTACATTTGCATTTACTTTACAAATGCCAACACCTCATATAAAATATGTACTTAGATATAGAACAAATACAAATACTTAATATTTATAAGTCTCAGCAGCAACATTTTGATTCAAATTTTAATTCCGTCATAAAAGAAAATTTAAATTTTAATCAAGCATATTTTATAGCAATTCAAACTAATTTTTAAGATACTTTGTTATTATTTTTGATTTAAATTTCCAAAAAGTAATACATATCGCTCATTTACTGCAAGACTGACATAACTCATAAAACACGATTTTGCAGAAAACGAGTTTAAAGTTTTCCATCCATATCTGCCTCGATCGACCCTTTCTCAATTTATTTGGTCACGTTTTTTATAAATAGGGCGTTTTAATGTAGTTTTCTCTAAGTGAGAGTTGTGTGCGAATTCGCTAATTATCGATAGACGCGTGAGTAGCATAGTTTCTCTATAAAGTATACACTCTTTGCACCCACTTTAAAGAAAAAATAAAATATATTATCCTCTATCTCGAAAAGTATACATGATATTAATATGAAATTTTTACACCATATAAAGCATGATATAACTAATAAATCTGCATCATTAATTTTTTGGCTTATGACAGTCTTGAAGTAAATGAGCGATATCTTTATGATTTTTGTTTTCGACAATCCATATGGTAATTTTTCCACCCAACGCCGATTGAACCAATCAAAGTTTATAAAATTTGTAGCTCATCTAAATGGCGCCATGCATTTAAATAAATAATTCAAAAAACTATAATGAAACACTTTAAAAGACACAACTCATATTAAGTGTTATTAGCCCTTTACTGCCTGAAAGTCCAGTTCTTAATGGAAGTTGTATATTTTGATAGTAAATGGAAAATAAGTGAATACCTATATCGGCGTTTTGCCATAGTTTCACTTTTTACGATTTTATTAGCAAAACGTCAAAAAGAGTCAAAGTTTCGATTCACAAAATAACCAAAAATATAGAGAATATATAAAAACCAAATTATGTGTGCTTAGAAAACTTATAATTTTTACTCAGGAAATACTTCCTATATTTAGTGTGTTGCTTTCTTTGGAAACGGATAGTATAGAGATGAAAGGTGGGGAAAGATGAAGGGCTTCAGACATGGCAACACTGTAATTGCGCGAGATGATAAGTCTTAGAACAATTGTTGCTCGCCACCTGATGAAGAGTTGGCGAACTTATTGAAGCTTTTTGGTTCATAGCCCTGATTAATTATTTTACTTCGGTGGGGTTAATTGCTATGGGAACACCGAAGGTGGACATTGCGATACGTATGAGGGATAGAAAAAACTCATAGGATATTGTCCTAACAAATAATTTATAGAGTTTTTGTTTTCAAATTTATTAAGTGACCACTTTCAGGAATGTGTTGATAGACCTAATTTTCTAGGTTCCCATCATCAGAACACGTTTTCAAAGAAGTGACAATCCCATGCAAAACATCAAACATTCATATAACCTAGTTTTCCCACTAAATGAGAACTAATATACGAAGTTAAAGATTATCACCATTGTTTAATAACTTTTTAATTATTACTGCCTATAAATTGTAATTACTCAGGTGAAAAAGATAATATATGGTAATATATGAACATGCATTACTCCATGTATGAGCATATATTGTTTCATATATCAGCATGTATGAAGATGTACGCCATGGATGGAAGCATATATGTGTTCATACATGCTGACAAAATTTTCATATGTGGTAATATATGATATCATGTTTTTTTGTTTTTTTTTTTTTTTTTTTTTAATTTTTTTTTTTTTTTTTTTTAAAGAGAAGCAACACTCAAGAAATTCTTCCTATTAATTAATGTGTTGCTTTCTTTGGAAAGGGGATAGTGGAGAGATGGAAGGGGGTGAAAGATGAAGGGCTTCAAACATGGCAACACTGTAATTGCGCGAGTAGATAAGTCTTAGAACAGTTGTTGCTCGCCACCTGATGTAGAGTTAGCGAATTTATTGAAGCTTTTTGTTTCATAGCCCTGATTCATTATTTTACTTCGGTGGGGTTAAGTGCTATGGGAACACCGGAGGTGGGCGCAGCGATACATATAAGTGATAGAAAACTCATATATATTATTTTTCTAAATTGATGCCGTCACCGGGAATCGAACCCGGGACCATCTGTGTAACAGTCCAACGCGCTAACCATTACACCACAACGTTATTATTTAAAAAAAAAAAAAAAAAAATTTTAGTTTATTTTTTACTACCATGTGGTTCATTTTTACTACAATTGTTAGTCATTTTTTGAACATTAAAAAACAAATGACAATGTTAGTTGAATTTAATGAAATGTAAGTCGTCCTTTTTTTAAATGAAATTTCATTTGTTTTTGACTACAATTGCTGTCGTCTTTACTAACATAATTTCCTAAGTGTAGCATTGATTTAGAAAAATTTAATTATTGTTGTAATATATGTTCATGTATAATTGACTTAGAAATAAATAATTATTGTTTCTTAAATCAACAAAAATCATATAAAAATATAAAAAATATTCGTAATATTAAAATATCAACATACATGACCTAAAATATATGGTCATTTATGAGCCATATACGTCTCTTAGAGTGGTCCATAAGTTTAAATGTTGGAAATGTTAATACGGTACCCTCTAATTTTTTTATATTTGACTTGAATATAACTCATGTTTAATTATAGGCCTTTACGACAACGCCTACCCTAAGCGACTAGGCCTTAAAGAGCGAAACATGCGTTTAATGGGGAAAAATTACGTTTTTCAATTTTTGCAAATTTGTTTAAATATTGTAATAGTTTTTATTCTAAATGATTAATTATTCGACATAATGATAATATTATGTATTCAAAAAGGTATAAAAATCCAAAATCGGTTAATAACTAGCCCAGTAATAAATACTGCCCCAGACCAATAATGTGCCAATTATTACTTGACCGAAAAATTCGAGCACACATCTTAAAAATTTTTGAAATTGATTACTACAATAGAATTTTTTATTCAAAAGACTTAAAATTGTGAGATATGGAAGAAGTTTTTTTTTTTTTTTGGATGTCGTTAATCTGTCTTAAGGTGATGTTAAAAACGAACAAAATTTTTGGAGTGCTTTTCAAATCTCTAATTTCAAATTTTAAAATGTTTTCTTCAAGAAAAGCGAACAAATTGATATTTGCACTCCAGCGTCTTGTTTAAAACATCTTAGAGAATAAAAGTAAAAAAAAATTTAATTATCCCCCAGTACATTAATGTAGGGTATCAATTTGATTTTTATTTTTTGTTTTTTTTTTTTTTATTTTAATGTAACCAATACTACAAGAATTCCAAGCTTAAGTCTCCCTAAGTAAAATTAATACATGAATGAGTCAGTATATTTTTGCACAACAATTTTCTTGTAAGTCTTCCTCCTACTTTATACCATATCCGAAATGAGGCCCATAAACGAGGTCCGAAATTTTATTAAAAAACTAGGTCTACACAAGGACCGATTGTAAGCAAAATCAATAGGCTTCGTCCTTAGACCGATATAAGTTAGTGTACCAAATTTCGTCAATATATTTTAATATTTGCTGCCTGTAGCGTGCGCACAAGAACACTTGGATATACAGACGAACGGACATTACTAAAACGACTCAAAATGTGATTCTTAGTTGATCCGCAAACTAAAAGGTGGGTCTAGGTACAATACTTTTTAGTGTTACAAGCATCAGCACTTAATCATTATACCATGACCATATAGTGGTGTAGGATAAACCATTTTTTAAGTCACTGTCACCTTGGAAAAAATTGAAAAAAGTACAACATTTTCACCACTTAAACTTCCGAGATGGTCCAAAAAGTGAAACAAGTCGGTTTTTTCTACAACATATCCAGATTTTTTTTTTACGTATAAGTTATATGTAATTTAAAAATATTGATCATACGCAACCAGTGTTTCTGTAAATATATTATATGTAAGTAAAATAACAAATTTACTAATGTAATGTTCGCAAATGTGGCCTGTTCGCTAAAGTGGACTTTCGTTTTTTCGTATTGTTGCATGAATATGTCAAAACTGTCAACGGTCTTCAAGTTTAATTTACGTTATCTTTTTTTTTAAAGTTTCGACGTGAATGGATGCTGGGGTCTAATTACGACATTCTTAAACGTAATTTTTCGATCGAAATTAATTTTCTATTTCTTAAAATGAAACATTAAAACGAAAATTGTTTGGTCAGAAATGTTGTAGTTCGGTCCATGATTGGAAATAAATGTAAAACGGTGTGTTTTCTTTATTAGCATTGTTGTAGTTTCTCAATAAAAATGTTATTTTCGAACGATTTCACTCTATCGGAATCTGGTGTTATTGTGTGGTTGCAAAAAAACGCCACATAGTCGTTAATTTTTCGTTAACATAAAAAGTGTATAACAAACATATTTTCATGAATTATCCATAACGGATTTTTGCAAACGGTAAGAATTTTATTCACAATTTAAATAAAACTACTTGATTCCATAAAAAAGATAACAAATACGCAAAAAATATAAAAAGTAAATTTTCTTAATGTTCGCCTAATGTTCTAATTTTTAAATTTTTGTGATGAGTCTTTTTTAAATATTTTACGCATTACTTTAACTATTCTACATTCTTTTGGACAATTTTTCCATATATTTCACAACAAAACATATCGTTTGTTTACCGCAGTTAAAAAAGTTGACATTATAAAATAAACGTAGCAGCTTTAAACGATATATTAAACTTGTTAATAAACAAAATTTAAATAAGTTTTTTAATAAATATTTTGGTCGATGTAACATGTAATAGTTTTCGAATAATTAAACCCTTAAATTCTCACTGTAACTTTAAAGATGCAACCACTGAAAATTCCTTCGGTCTTGTTTGAGCTCAATTAAAATGAAAACTTCACTACTGTGTTAAAAAAACCAAATGCTCCTTAATAAAATACATTTTTAAATACATATCGCACTTGATCAACAAGAGGGTATTAACTCAAAATTTTAAAATTTTCAGTAGAGTTAAAAAACTGTTTATGGCCACATTTTAACAGAATTTAAAAATTCAAACATATCATAATAAGCTAATTCCATTTGAAAATATATATACATTGTTTTTGTTTTAAATTTTACCACTCATTGCAAAAAAATCTATTTTTTGAGTTAATACCATTTTTTTGAAATTTTATCGATTTAAATTTATAGAATAAAACAAATTTTATCAACAAAACAGTATCAACTTCAAAATACTACCAAATATAAATAAAACAGTTTGATTATTTTTAACATAAATAAAGGCTCAAATCAAAATAATACCTTTTTTATGAAAATATACGATTCATTTCTATTTGAACTTTTGTATTAACTTGAAATAACACCTTTTTGTTGAAATAAAGGTAATCACTACATTATCATGAAAATGGTCTCAAAAGCGGTTTTCGAGATGAAAGAGTAATCGGAATACGTTGAAATTTTTACAATAGATAGATATTGATGTTGTTAGTTGATTTCTTGAAAAAAGTGATATTTTAAAAATTTTGAGTTGTTGATCAAGTGCGATATGTTTAATTGTGCATTTAATAGTGAAAGTCGAAAAAATTAAAATGTGCAAATTTAATTAAAAAGCGTAAAAAAAATTATTAAAAAATCGTGGTACGTAGTTTTTGTTTATTTAGCATTTTACATCATAAGTACACATTTTCATTTAAAACAATGACTTTGAGCTTTTAAGGGTTAATACGCTTTTAGAGAGTGCTTTTAATTTAGGTCCATATTTTTTTAATTTAGGTCCATGTAGGAACATGGTCGCTTTTGCGGACCCTTGAGTTAATTTGAAATTTGTTCTACACTTTTTTTTTATTTGAAGAAAATGAACAATAGTCAAAAAATGACCATTGAATTGACCTATAAGCTGATGTATTGGGATTTGGAATAATCTATTTACAAGGGCAGTCTCCAGATGGGTTCTTTCTGATCTTAATGAAATTTTCATATGTGATAAAACAAAAAAAAAAAAAAAAATAAGGGATATGTAGTTATTTACTAGCCCAAAGTTAATAAATTTTTGTGTAGAAAAATGTCTGAAACTAAAGAAATTCAGATTTTTTTTTAACACAGCTTTTATGTACTTGAGAAATCAAAAACTTTGATACCAATCTTGTCTATGTAGTGTGTTAGAGTTATCTATGTAGTGTGTTATGAATGTCGGAAAAAGCTCAGACATCCCCTGGATTAAATTCAATTGGCATTAATATATATATTTTTTTAGCTTAATCCAACTATAACTCTTTAACAAAACACTGGTTTTAATATTACTTTAAACACATTTTTTTGAATAACATAAATACTTGAGTGTTATCCTACATGTTTCG
>CM037852.1:135944789-135975863 GCA_021234595.1 Delia radicum
AAAAGAAATTCAGATTTTTTTTTAACACAGCTTTTATGTACTTGAGAAAACAAAAACTTTGATACCAATCTTGTCTATGTAGTGGTTAGAGTTATCTATGTAGTGTGTTATGAATGTCGGAAAAAGCTCAGACATCCCCTGGATTAAATTCAATAGGCATTATTATATATATATATATATTTAGCTTAATCCAACTATAACTCTTTAACAAAACACTAGTTTTAATATTACTTACAACACATTTTTTTGAATAACATAAATACTTGCGTGTTTATCTGACATGTTTCGTATACCAGTTTACTACATCTCCAAAAGCTTTTTTATATGGTGTAAAATTTCTCTGAAACAATTCGAAATTAAGCCGAAAAAAACAAAAAAATGGGGTAATTTTTGACCCCACTTTTAACCTCTAAACATTAGATTGGGCCGCTAAAATATACGTGTACCTAATTTCTCTTTATCACATATCAAAATTTCATTGAGAGCGGAAGTGAAACCATCTCCCTTTGTTAGTTTTTTTTTTTTTTTAAATAGCCCAAAACCCAGTGAACGCTCCCTTAGAATTAAAAAAAATCTAAATATGTTTAACACCTTATTTATTAAAACCTCATAAGAATATTATTTATACAATATTTAAAGTATTATAAGAAAACTGATGATATCATTATTTTTAGTATTTGAATTTGTTTGTGGCTCAAATATTCTATTTGTTTTATTATTCACTGTCTGCAAATAAAAAAATTAAACTCAAAATGAATTTTAATAAAAAAAAAATAAGTAGTACGTGCAATGAATACTCCTTGCAACGAATTTAAAATTTTGTTTTCACACACATGGGAAAAATCAATATATACTAGAAACTAGAGACCACATATAGTTAAGCTGACTTTTCAGTTTTTCGCCATCACGTCAAACTTACTTTTAAAAGGACTTTAGATTTCAATTTTTACAAAAAGTATTAAAATTCTTGTACTTATTTTCGGATGCCAATATGGATGTCAAATGAAAAGTGATAATCTTTGTTATTTTTTAAAAAAATATTCTCGTAAAAAAATTTCATAAATGTCCTTTTTAAAATGTGTTCCTTCATTATACTTGATGATTTTTAAATTTTGGAACGAACAGTTTTACCTACCCAGTAAAAAAGGCTGCTTACATGCAAGCAGGTTTGTAAGGGAGTAAGACAAAAATAATCCCTTACAAACCTGCTTACATATGCTATGATTTTTATATGGCAAATTCCCACTTGGAAGCATTACTTTTGGACAAAATAAGCGCTGATTTTAGCGCTTATAAAAAGCTGTGATTTCATGGCCTGCAGTAAAATCATATTTCATGTCTATATTATTACGATTAGAAGTAATAACATACATAATTTATTTTACATAAAATTCTACAGACATGAATTTTTTGTTGTTTAAAATTTTTGACATATAATATAATCATTTTATTTTGTTACCGCTCCACGTGCTAGCTCTTCAGAAACAGTTAAATGACTAATTATTTTTTATACCATACTCGAAAGCACCAAACATCACAATCACTCGGGAAAATTGGTACAGATTGTTTATAATACACGATGTGAAACTTTCTGCATTACAACCTGCATCCTTATAAGGGATTAACGTAAGCTGCTTACAACCTTCATCCTTGTAAGGGAAAGCAGTAAGCTCAAAACTTTTGTTTGTTTATTTTTATTCGAAAATTATTCGTTTATTTTGCTGCTTCTCAGTATTATGTAATAGTAAGCACTTACATCAGCGCATTTGTTTTATCCTGCTTCTAAAAACACGAAACATTTTTATGGATATCATCGGTTTTTAAAAAGTTATGAGTAAAAATGTGAAGGTATCTAAATGTATCTAAATGTTCCATTACATTTGGTGCATCTCAGAACAAATTCATATCTAGGCGCCTAAAATAGTTTTTTTCAGCAGATGCTCGAGGTGATTAATGTTTTATTTTCACCTCAAAAGTTTTTACCACATAAGTTTTTTTTTTTTACCACAGAAATTGTGTTTACCACAAAATGCATTTTTTCATTTGATAAATAACTTGCTGCCTACTAATTGCATCAAGAATTTATCTTTTGTAATGTTAGGTCGAAAACTCCGTATGGAAAATATTCGATTTTTGTTTCTATAAGAAAAATAAATTTTTTTTTTTTGTAAAAATTTATCAAAAAACTCAGATTGATCAAAATTACGGATATTTTTCAATACGAGTATATAGAAATATTTTATTCCAGAAAATTATGAAAACACAAGAGATATTGAAGGATTAAATTATTTAAAGAACGTTTTTGAAAATTAAGCATGCTAAATTATAATCAATATTTTTATTTTAAAGCAGAGGTTCTTACCTTTGATTTGATATCAATATTTTAGTCATGTCTTGAGAACAAATACATTAATATTTATTTTGAAAAATTGAAAATTTTAAGTCCTTTTAAAAGCAATTTTGACATAATGGCGAGAAACTAAAAAACGCTGTTTAACTATATATAGATTCTAGTTTCACGTATATATTGTTTTGTCCATGTGTGAAAACTACTAATGCACGGAGATATAATACAAAACATATTGTAAAATATTAAAAATATTAAACAATAACACTGTGCTAGTTCAAAAACGTAACAAGCGGGGCACCCGGCGGGTAAAGCTAATTCGAGTACGCTGAATCCAGTGGTGCTAACCGTTTTTTTTAGGTTAGCTCTCGTGTAAAAATAATTAAGATTGAAAATTATGGTTCCAAGTACCTAAAAAAAACAATTTTTTTAAGTTTTTTTACCATTTATTGATTTTAAATGTATGAAATTGAGAACATTTTATGAAACAATAAACTATTTGCAACAAAATTTAATTGACTACAACAATTTTAAAGTGATTTATAATTTTTTTTTTTAATAAATAAATTTTTCATGATTTTTTCAATTTTCATTTCCTGATTCTTCTATATCATTATCTTCCTCTTGCAAATTCCAACAAATGTCACCTAAAAGTGAATATCGCATTCCGCCCATTTTCAGTTCGACTACCAATATTTGTAATTGATGGACTCGTACAAAATTTGAATGCTATATAGCTAATATAGAACCCTAGATATTTAATATTAATATTAATTTTGTATATGAGCTTAATATTCACTTTGTATGGGAGCTGCCACGCCCACTGGTATGATCCCGCCCAATTTTCCCATGACTATTCATAATATAATCAACGTGCACAAATTTCTAAGACTCTGGCTATTATAGAACTGTAGATATATGATATTAAATATTTACTTTGTATGGGAGCTGACACGCCCACTGGTCCGATCACGCCCATTTTTCCCATGACTATTAACACTATCAAATAATCAACGTGCACAAATTTCTAAGACTAAGACTATTATAGTACTGTAGATATATGATATAAATATTTACTTTGTATGGGAGGGAACCATAATTTTCAATCTTAATTATCTTTTAAACAAGAGCTAACCTAAAAAAACGGTTAGCACCACAGGATTCAGCGTACTCGAATTAGGTTTACCCACCGGGTGCCCCGTTTGTTACAAAAAAAAAGTGTCCGATTCGAGCACAGTGTAATTAGACATTATTAACAAATTAAATATATAAATTAATGTTAATATTTCTAAATGAAAAGTAACAGCTTTCCTAGAACAATATCAGCTCTTACCACAGAAAAGCTTTCAGATTTTTTTTGAACGAAAATATTTGACATTATCACCGAAGACAAAAAATGGGTAAAGCCATTGTGTTTATAAAGTGAAAACATGTCAACTCAATCAACATTCAGATCGATCATCTCGTCGTTTTCAATCAAATTCACCATAACTGTCATAATCGATAAGAAATTGATGAAATATAAATTTCAGATACCGGACCCTTTCGATTTCCGAAATATAAAATCATGAAAATTGCAAAAAAACTAACAAATTTGACTAAAGCACCGTTACAAATTTGACTATAACTTTTGATCTACAAATGAAATGAATTTCGTGTTGGCCTTATTTTTTTAGGTTAAAATATATTATTTAAAATGATATGATATTCATAATCTATGAAGAATTTTAAGAAAACTTCCCCAAGAAACTATTGGTCTAATATCAAAACCTAGCTCCCGCCGATGGACATAAAAAATTCACATTTTTCATTACTTTTCTAAATTTTTTTAATCAAACCTTTAATAAAACACTAATTCTTTATGTCTTCGGTGGGGGCTAGTTTTAGACCCCTAGTTTCTTAGGGTAATTTGCTTGGAATTTTAGTTAGATTTCGTTTTTACTATACGCCTTTCGCTTTTTTTCTCACCCGAACAATTTGATACACCCTAATAAGCATATTGATTTATTTCATGGCAGGGTCAATGATAATTTTTGGAGGGTCTTAAATTCAAATGCTCATATCTCAAATGCTCATTTTGTTTTTAATTCTTAAAAAATAAAGGGAAATTTTAAAAATAATTAGCATTTCAACATTACCTCTTCTGATCTTAGTAAAACTCGGTATAAACATTCTCCTTGTTTTACCATATTTGCACATTTTTCTTTTTTCAAAACTCGTTATAGTTCGTATTTAGAAGCTGGTCAAAGTGGGGGGTTTTTAATAAATGTGTAAGAAATATACATTGTTCGAATTATCATATCTTTTGAATGCGTGAACAAAAATTAAAATTGTTTTTTTATCATTTTAAAGATAAAATCCTCTTCTTTAGAAAATTTGGCTAAAGTGCACTTTATGGGGCGTAACGAAATTAAAAAAAAAGTACATGGACCCCTCCGGAATAAAAAAAAAAATTTTTTTGTTCTGGAGTTAAGGGGCCGGGGCCCCCTTTGGCCCCCAGGCCCTAAAAAACTGATACACCACCGAATATACAAGTATGGGTATTCAAATCAAAGGAAATTTTTCTCCCGAAAATAGTATTATTTTTTGTATAAGTGAACCAGGGCGGCAACCAGAGCCATTTTAAACCCCCAAAAGGGGGTAAAAAAAAAAATGCAAATGTTAATGAAAAAAAAATATGACCCCCTCCGGAATAAAAAAAGAAAATTTTTTGTTCTGGAGTTAAGGGGGCGGGCCCTCTTTGGCCCCCAGACCCTAAAAAGTGATACTCGAACGAATATGCAAGTATGGGTACTCAAATCAAACGAAATTTTATCCCGATTTCAAAAATGATATTATTTTAACTCAATTTATTCAAAAAAATAAAAATTTTTTTGAAAAAATCGCGCGATTTTAGGGCCTGGGGGCCTCGTTTGGCCCCCAGGCCCTAAAAACTGATCACTTTTTAATTATTTAAAACAAAAAATGAAAATTTTTTGAAAAAATCGCGCGTCTCATTATCTTCCCTAGTGTGACGCGCAGGGAAACTTTATTCAGCGAAGCCACCTGCCGCGTCCTATGGAGGAGAAAACCCCTAAGAGCGGCCGCAGGCCGCCACGCTGAAAAACTTTATAAAGCAAGGATTTTCATATTGTTGCAGTTAAATTAATATTTGCAAAAATGTGTAATGATTAAAGTGATTTTTTTTTTCATTTTAGGGCCTGGGGGCCAAAGAGGGCCCCGTCCCCCTTAACTCCAGAACAAACAAATTTTCTTTTTTTATTCCGGAGGGGGTCATATTTTTTTCATTAACATTTGCATTTTTTTTTACCCCCTTTGGGGGTTTAAAATGGCTCTGGTTGCCGCCCTGGTTCACTTATCCAAAAAATAATACTATTTTTGGAATCGGGAGAAAATTTCCTTTGATTTGAATACCCATACTTGTATATTCGGTGGTGTATCAGTTTTTAGGGCCTGGGGGCCAAAGGGGGCCCGGCCCCCCTTAACTCCAGAACAAAATTTTTTTTTTTTTATTCCGGAAGGGTCATATTTTTTTTTTTTTTTCGTCACGCCCCATAAACTGCACTTTTGCCGAAAATTTTAATTATTTTTTACGAAAAAGCTTAACGAAAATTTTAAATATTTCCCTAATATGCGAATATCTCAAAAAATCCTCAGTTGATTTTTTTTAATGAAATTTATTTTCCATTAAATTCAAAGTATCACTTAAGACATATACAAATTTCAAGTTTTGAACCAGTGAGGTTCAAAAATAAAACTATTTTTTCCGAAAGCATCATTGACATTTAATATAAAACTTTGTATATTCACATAGTTAGTACTCTACGACAAATTTTAATATTTGTTAGCATGCATGTTAAAATCGATATGCATGTTAAACAGGAGACCATATGTAGTTAAACTCGACGAAAAAAGTTTCCATATAGGTATATATAACTATATATAGTCATATATATCAACTGATCCGAAAAATTACATACATAATGTTGTCTCATGTTATCCCAGGGGATCTCATTTGATATAGTTTGATCCAAAAAATGGCTCTATCTAATTTGATCAAGTTATATATATATATAAATTGATACAATTTGATATAGCTTTAAAAAATTCTTTGCAAATCCGCGCTACTATTTTGTTTAACATTCCAAATAATAATGAAAATTTATATATAAATCAATGGATTGGAAAATTATACGTGATTTTAATTTGTCTTATACACTGCGTTTCATAGCTTTAACGTCATTTTGTTTTCCAATTATTTCTTAACCCGGTCGCTTAGGTGTCTTCGGAAGATTAACTCATCTATGTCTTAGCTTTCGATTGATGCAGAAAGTTGTTGTTGTACAATTTTTAGTTATGTGGTTGGCTTAGTGTTTCATAATTATTTCGTATTTTTAAGAACATTTTTAACATTAGCAATTAATGATAAACACATTTAGTAAAAATAAATTAGTATAAAAGAAATTGTTTTGTTTCTTTCATTTGACTGTAGTTTCGGTTCAGTTTGTACCAAAAACATTTATTTTCGACGGTTTTAGTACAAAATCGGAATTTATAGAAAACTTTTTATAAATTCAACTAAATTATAATATAGACTTGTTTTTTTTAAATCGAAATCAAATCATTTTGATAGGAAAAAGTTAATTTCACATGATAAATATTGAATATTATGGTTTTTTCGTCCAAATCCGATTCGGTTCTATGGGCTATAAAGAATTATAGCTTTTAAGTTTTTTTTTTTTTTTTTAACAAATTATTTAAATATTTGTACTCATAACATGATGCCAATATGAATATCAGATGATGGATAATAATCGCTGCTATTAAACAAAATTATTTGTCGTATTATTTCAGGACCAAAATTTTTAAAAATGTCTTTGATTCTTCAATATCCTTGACTGTTTTTAATAGGTCCGTCAAAAGAAAAATTTCAAGTTTATGGTTTGACTACAGTGTAATACATATTTAAATTTCAGCCTTCCAACTTTATTAGTTTAGCTATAACAAACACATATAAATAATACACTTGAATATGTTTGCAGGCAATTATTTATATGTTTGCAATGATTAAAATTTTCAAACCTAGACAAAGATATATTTTCAATTTTAGATATTATAGTTGGGACATGAAAACATACATATAATAAACATATATATATTTGCAGCCAAAAATATATATGCTTGGCGGTAGACGGTTTAAACTTTTTCCAAACATATACATGTTTACAGGCAAACATTGTTATAGTTGCCAGAAAACATGTTATATTAGAAGCATGGGAAACGTTAGTGTTTTTATCAGTGTAAACATTTGAAAATTTGTCACATACTCCATATTTTAAAAGCAATAAAAGTATTTCAACTTTTTTTAGTTTCAGCCATTTTTTCCTTAAACTAAGAAACTAAGTAACCTGAGATGATCTCTAAAGATACATATTAAAATTTTGGATCTTCTTTTGTATGTCGATTTTTTTTTTTAGCAAAATCTTGAAAAATGAGAAATTTCAACTTTAAACACATACACAGCAAATATTAACGCAACTTGCGAAACGTATATTGTATCAAATAAAAAGTCATAGTTCAGTCTATTTGAATGTTGCAAAAAGTATTATTATTTTTGGATTATTTGCAAAAAAAAGTTTATCAAAAAATGAACGGTATCTAACTTTGAAATTCCAAGGCCATTAGATTAGATCAGAAGGCACTATGCACCGCGACCAATGATTCCAAGGCCATAGTCGTGATCTGCGTCTTAAACTTTTAGTTGAAATATTTTAATAATTGAAAATGAAAATTATTCAAGTTCGAGGTCATACTCTATATTTCTTCATTAGGATATTGTCCTAACAAATAATCTATAGAGTTTTTTGTTTTCAAATTTATTATTTGACCCTTTCAGGAATGAGTTGATAGATCTATTTCGGGAATTTTCTAGGTTCCCATCATCAGAACACGTTTTGAAAGCGGTAACAATCCCATGCCAAACATCAAACATACATATGAACTAGTTTACTCACTACATGAGAACTAATATACATATGAGTTTGAAGTTAAAGATTATAACCATTGATCAAAAAATAAATTGAAAACTTGTTTGATGTGCAAGATCCACCTCTGGTGGATATTCAATACACGTTTTTTTTGTTTCTCTCTCCTTTTTATATTTTGGTTAGTTTATAAGCAAAACAGGGGAAGTAAACTTGGCGGTACTCTGCCTTTTATACAAGTTTGTTATAATTTTTATTAAAAATAAAAATTATGTTTTTTTTCGACCTTTAATTGTGCAATGAAAATGAAAATTATTCAAGTTCGAGGCCATACTCTATATTTCTTCATTAGGATATTGTCCTAACAAATAATCTATAGTAATAATAATTATTAAATTAATAAAACCATTCAACCATTAAGCTTGAAAAAAATGTATCAAAGAAGTTAAGTTTTCACGTTTGCCTTACGATTTGAATACAAACAAAGACTAGATAAAATTATTGGAATTTACAAAAAAAAAAAAAAAATTCTCATCCACTTAAATTCTAACCACTTGAATTTAAAATATTTCTTTATCATTAGTTCGTTAATAATAATTCTATGATTCAAATTATCATTTAAAAACACTTGTATTAATATTAACTAACTAAAAGCAAAAAAAAAGTTATTTTTAACGAAAGTTCAAAAATAAAATTGAATAAAAAACATAATCAATTTGCGCAGATCTTTCGCCAACGCACGTAAAAGTTTAAAAGTAATTCATTTTCATAAATTTTGACACATTCTGACAATAAATTATTGTCTGACTCTTGACTTCTATTAATGAATATACTTTTTTTTTACCGGTACATTTTTGAGCTCTATATATTTTTTACGGCTTATAATTGTTGCTTTTTATTGAATTTAATAAAAAAAAGTACCGTTTTAATGAGAAACCTCATTTTTAGAACAATAAAAGATAAAGATAAATGTAAACAATAAGATACATATTTATCATAAGTCAATAAAGTATGAGTAATGTTTGTATTTGGCAGAAGTAGTTCATTTAAATTTTACCTTTATTTTTGAATAGAGTCAGTTTGAGTAATGTGGAATACCTATTTTGTAATGTCGATTTTAAAATATAACTTGATTTGTTGTCTAACTGTGTTCATTACAAAAATGCTTTATCTTTATTGTATACACGAAAAAGCTTATGTACACTGAGAGAATTATCTTCATGATATCATTAGATCTATGTATTGTCACTGAAATTCGTATATTGAAATTTTTCATTAAATTAAAGCAGCTTTTCATAAAATGTTATTAAAAATTTCATATTATTTATTAAAAATTTCTTGCGACTAATAAAAGTGTGACATTAATTTAACAAACGGTTTTATTAACAAACATTTCTCAAACAGTCCTTAGTTTCACAAATAAAAGTGTGTTCCATATTACCCGTGTACTCCACATTACCCGCACTTACTCCACTTCAATAATTATCATAAAAATAATAATATTTGCTACACAGTCCATCATTTTATATGACAAAATTGAACTTGTCACATTGACATTTAAATTACCGTTTTATTTAAATATTTAATCAATTTAAAAACAAGTTTAAACGCCAGTTAATTTTAAAGAGAGAGAGAGAGAAAGTATTGTTTAAATATCAAACATTAAAAAAAAAAAAAAACAAAACACACCTTACCACATAAAATTTGTTTTTATTTTGAGTGCTTCAATTGACAAATGACTGACGTTGTCATCATTGTGATAATCATTAGTAACTCAATCACCTTTAACAAGGATATTAATGGCTAATAAATGGATAAGTGAAATAATGGTTCGTATACATGGTTATTGCCTTTGTAAATATTATAAAATATTACACAGTAGCTGGCGAAAGTAGATAACTATTAAGGGTATTCACATGTTAACACTTAAATGGTCATACTCGGGACGAAAAATAAACAATAAGTTCTACAAAATTTTATATCGCTTGGAAAAAAAAGGTTCTGACAAATATTATTCCTTTTAACAACCCGATCAAAAACAAGTTGGGTGGACGGGGTAGGTTGCGCCACTGGGCACAGTGGGGAAAATTGGACTTTTTTTTGAACAAATTTGCCTACAGTCTACAGTTTTAAACGAATTTGAAAAATAACTGACTAAATTCCAGTTCAATTCCTCGTGCCCGATTTTTAAAAGTAACTTATTGTATGTTCCTAATAAATCGTCAAAATCAACGAAATTTACATTTCTTTGATATATCTGCCATACAAAATTTAAAAATTGTGGAAAATTAAACGAAATGTGTAAAATAATTTTAATCTCTTTTAATAGTCGTTATCAAATCCGCATTGACTTTTTAATTTCGGTTTGTATAAACAAATTTTGTTGAAAATAAATCCTTTTTATTTTTCATACAATATATTTATAAATTTACCAATCATATTGTTCTTTTTTTTTGAGATGAATGTGGGTAGTCTGCTTTATCGATATGCATCTTTTCAATATTCAAGAAATACAATTAAAGTGCTGTTCAACACACAACAAAATTAAAACCCATTTCAATCACGAAAACCACCGATTCAATAGCTTTAATTGCTGAAATTCCGCCAAACAACGAAAATTGCTAATTCAATTGGAAATTGATAGCTCTTTAATTGAATTATTTTTCAATCAAATAATAACTCATTTGATTAAAAAGTGAATAATATCGTATACCTTCCCAAAAACCAAATAATTTTTTGTTGCCATACCAAATGGCTTTTATAAAAGTGTTGTTGCCATACCAAATGTTTTTAATAGCTTGAATTTTACAACATTGCACTCAAACGGACATGAAATTCTCATTTAGTTAGCAGATTTATTAATACTTATGTGAACAAATTCACACAGACTATGACAAATTTTTTTTTGTATTTTTTCTTTGCAGAAATTAGCCCTTTTGTTGAATTGGAGTATTTTTTTTATTAAATAATTTTTAATTTATTTTAGAGTTGGGGTTAATCGTACATTTTGGTGACTCGGTCATTATCGTTCAATTTGAGTCAGTGAACTAGTTCGTTCAATCGTTCTTATTTGCTTTGACTTGTGACTGATCTGCGTATTGTGAACTGTGTCGTTCGTTTTACAATTATTACTCAATATTCATGTTTTACGAGTTTTTTTTTCACAAATTTTACTGTTCATAGACAAAAAGTGTTATAAAATTGCAACTTTTCTAACAAAAATTTATTTATTTTGTGCAAAAAACATTTTATTTTTATGACTTTTATTGTTTTTCCTAATTTTAAACAATATTATTACTATTTTCTGAAAAAATAATTGCTCATGCAAGTAATTTGATCGAATAGAGATGCAATTGTTCCTTGAATAAAAAGAACGAAATGAACGATTGACGAGAAGTTCGAATATTGGTGAACAAATTATATCGTTCAATTGAGTGAGTCGTTCAATTGAACTAGTTCGTTCATGAACGACAAAACTCTAATTTATTTTTTGCATTTTCTTTCTGTTGAAAAAGAAATTAAACTTTTTATTTAACGAAATTAAACTTTAAACATTGCATTATATATTTTATGATAATGGTTTAGAATAAATAAATAAATATTCAGATTTTAACAACCTACACTGATAGAATTTTCCTTCATAGTATTAATGAAACGATTTCATTAAAATTTAAAATTTTTAAAATTCGTCAAAAATTATGAGGTTTCCCTACTGTGGTACATTGGTGGCTGGATCCGGGAAAACCTTTCTTGTTAGATTTCTTTCTTACATGCCATAATATTCCAAGTAACGAAAATTTGCTGAATCAGGCTGAGTTTAATAAAAATCTGCCATCGCTTTTGCAGAACAGCCTGTGATGTCTACTTTCGAACTTTTCGAACTTTTTTTATAAAAAAATATTTTATAGATCCTATAAAGACCAGACCTTATAAATAATATCAACGAATGATAATTTCTCAATAACCACCAAATTAATGCTATCCTAAAATAATCATAAACAGTGCAAATTATTAAATATCAACGAAAATATTTCTTACAAACTATGAATTTTATTTATTAAATTAAACTTTCACAACGATTAGGCTAGGATTAATGAAAAAAATTTCATATACTTTATGAAATTTTCATTCTGTCAATGAAACCATTCATTAAAATTGATTTAATGAAACACCTTTCATTGACTCAATGAAATGTTTCTTTGGGGACTTTTTTATGAAAAAATTCATTGGATTAATGAAGGAATTCATTAATACTACGCACAAATTTCTATCAGTGTAATACAAATTAATATCTAATCTAATTGAAATGAATTTAAAATATTTATTACTAATACCGCTCAACATAAACATTTATAAAAACCAACTACATAAATATTACAAAAAACCACAGCAATGTGTTGATGTTTTGCTTTTGAGCAATAATATAAAAAAATGTCAAGACGGTTCCGAATTTAAGCAAATATTTAATTGATTCAATTAATATTAAATTGACAGCTTTTAAAATTTTCAACAAACCGATTTAATTTAAAAAGTAGAGAAATAATTTTTTCCGTGGATATAAAATAATTTACATAATGTTATTTAAATAATTATTAACTTTTTTAACTAAAAATATCAGTAAAGTAGTATAAAATTTATTACACATATTAGGTATTTTAAAATACAAGACTTTAGAATTTTCTTATTTATTTTTTTTTAATGATGGACGTTGGTGGAGCAGAATATTTGTTTTTAACAAAAGAAAAGTTAAGCGATTTCGGTAAGATAGTAAAGATGCTATAGTGAACGCAAATAGTGAATATTTGAAATTGTATTTGATTACACACTGCTACAAAAAAAACTTTTTGTCAGAACTTGAAAACCTACCTAGTGCGGGTTGTAGGCCTAAGTGAGGACATACAAAAAACGTTTTCAAAAATTTTAGAACACCCTCAAAATTTTGAGTTATTTTCAAAAAAATGTTTTAGGGTAGGTCGTAGCACTTTAGTACCTCTAACCTTTAACTCACACTCACAACAGTTTTGGAAAGGCAAAGAATTAAGCTTTCATGAAATGTATTCATAAAATATATATTCTAAGAAATTAGGTAAGTGTTTATCAAAAGTTTCTCATTTTTTTTTATTTTTTTCCTAATTTTTCAAATTCAACAAGAGTTATTTTAATTTTTTTCTATGAAAACCTACATTTTTTTGCACAGTATTTTAAAGACATCATTTGTTAAAATAATTTAAATCGGACAAAAACAGACTGAGTTACATGTCGATAAGTTGACGAATATCACTGAAAACAGTTTTTTAGAATAACTTCTGAATTTGAAGGTGTTTCTGAAATTTTTTGACACAATTTGTAATGTACTCAACAAGACTTACAACCCACTCTAGGTCGTTTTCCAAGTTTTTTTTTTCACTGTAGCACCCTGTTATTATTAGGAAACTAAAATTGTGACCGCGGATTTAACAAAAATGTCAATAGAGAATATAATAATCTTAAATTTGAGATACATTTCGTTTGTATACCACAACTTTTAAATCTTCTATAGCAGAAATATCAAAACAAAATTAAAAATAAACTTTTTTTTTTCAAATTCGTTTAAAACATTACTGAAGTGAAGAAAATTCTCTCAGTGCAGTGAACATCCTTAATAGTGTTATGTTTGTATAGATAAAATTATTATTATCTATTATTATTTACTAATAATTATTTTATTCGTTATAATATTACAAAACATTATTTGATTAAGTGATAATAACCCCAAAAAAGAATACAAAATTTACTAAATATATAAAAAAACTATAACGACTGCATACAAAACTATAGTTTTTTCTTTTGAAAATTACAAATTAATAAAATTCTACCGGAAATATATTCCAATTTAGAGCAGCGGTTCCCACCAACTTTTGCTTCACGGACCACTTGAGACACTTTGACTGGTTCACGGACCTTAAAAAAATTTTTTTTTTTATATACTAAAAAAAAAAAACAAAATTAACGAAATAAAACTTTTGTTACAAAGAAAAATGGATTTTTATTTAAAAATAAAAAAAAAAAACATTACAAAAGCCAAGTACTGTAAAACCCAAACTCCGAGAGGACCAGAAAATACAATTCGTTAATCGAGATTCGTATTAGCTGGAGTAAAATTTCTTTACAATTTTTATATTGTCCACAAAATATTAAAACATTTTATAAAATTTTTTAAATATTTTGAAATTCTTTCATTTGATTTCATAAAAAAAATAGTTTTCGATACATTTGAGAAAGAATTTCTGTGTGCTCGGTACAAAATTTGTTAAAATTCAAAGAAATTTTAGAACAATTTGCAAACGGCTTTTTAGTAAAAAACACCTTTTCAGTCGCGATAAGCCTGATTACTAGACTATAATGTGGTTATTACTACTAGATGATTTAATATTAGTTATTAAACAATACAATGAACATTATGCATTGTATTGTTTTTATAAATTGATTTATCAAACAACGGCAATAAAATTAGAGTTAATGGATTTTTTGTGTAAATAATTACACACAGAAACATTTTTGTTGGACGAAATTTTTCAGTAAATCAATGAAACTTTTCTTCACAAAATAAATGAAAATTTTATTTAACTGAATGTTAATATTGTTCGTTTCAAGATCATAGTATCGAATCCCAATAGAAATTTGTAATTACTTTTTTTACAACATAAAGAGAAAAACTTTAAAAAAAGCTACCTAGAACCAATGATTAACACTAATACATTTTCGTAGATAACAATCTAATCATCAGGTGTTTGTATATTCCACTCTAGGGTTAACTGACTAAGTAATTATTCTATTTAAGCAAACGTTTTACAGAAAAGGTGATGCTACATGAAATTGGTACTGTTACAAAACGTATCACCTTTTCTGTCAAACGTTTGCTTAAATAGAAAAATTTGTCGGCAATTGCAAATTGGTATCTTTGAAAATCAGGCACGGATCCAAGGGGGGTGGTGAGGTGATATATCCAATCGCCAAACCAGCTGAAAAAAATAACAAAACAAAAACAAATAATAATATCTTAGCAAAAATAACCTGGATTTGGTAAGCAGTAACTGCATTTTTGTGCTTCTAAAATAGCGCTTCACCGCCTTGCATACAATAAAGCAATGAGGGAAGGCATTATGTGGTATTTTTTTTTTTTCATTTTGCAATGAAAGTAAAGTGAGGGAAGGCATTATGTTGTGCTTCACAAAATGCCTTCTTTGAAGCAGTGAATAGTGCTTACAATGAAGCAATAAAGAATGCATACCATGAAGCATTAATGTTGTCAACATACAAAAAAGCGCTTCTTATTGCCTAAGAAGGCGTGAATTTATTGCTTCTTAGAGCACATGAAAGAAGCACCAAGTGGGACATCACGAACAAAAATCATGCCTTCCGGATTTGCTTTGGAAGCGCTTGGTAATTAAATAAGTGCTTCTGGGTTAGCACTATTTTTTGCTGGGATAATACGAAACGAAATAACTTTAAAATAACACGGTTTGTGATTTAAAATCATTGTTAAATTAAAAAGGCTTGCGCATTAAAATTTTTTTTTGTGGTTGCCTTAAACCACGACAGGCAAAAATATGACATGTGTGTTAGTAGCGGAACGCAAGAGGATTTTCGTTTGCACGCGACATTATCTTAAATATTTTAAAAAAACATTTTTAGAAAAATTCTGTTCAAAAAGTTATCAGATGTTTAAATATTTATGATCGTTCCTTAATCCGAAAATGGTAAAATTTTACATAAATGTTGTAAATCTTCTTTGGAAATGGTAAAAAAAAAGTTTAAAAAGTCTTAACCCTTAAATGCATAATGTACCGTATATGGTACATGCATTTAATCCTACGACAATCCCGCTGATTAAACTAAATAGTGATATCGTTACTTTTAAATTCTACAAAACAATATTACTCTTCATAAAAATACCGTGTAAGTGAGCTACTTACAATTGGTTTTAATTGCCAGTAAGCTGCCAAAGTGGGGGTATGCACTTTGTGCACAAAATTTCAAAAGTGAATTTCAGAAGAGAATTTCAAAACTGAAAAAAAAGTATATAAAATATATTATTCAAGTATTGGTAAGTAATCTGGACTTAGTGTTAACTAATTATAATGAATTTGGATCAAATTTGATATATTGCATTAGTTATATGTATAAATTGCATAGTGTACCATATATGGTACACATCAAAAATCGTTGTTTTTCCTCTTTTTTCGGGAAAACGTTTTATTTCCCAGGAAAATTAATACCCAATTCTAGCGACTCTACATAAGAGTAGTGTGGTCTCCATTCCGGGTGCTGACCTCATGCATTTAAGGGTTAAATATTTTTTTTTTAAATTATTTTGTTAAAAAAATCGAAAATTCGGTTTACTAGAATCAAAGTTAAACAAGATTTTCGGAACATAAAAAGAATCGTTTTTTTGCAAACAAATAATTCAATTGAAAATTTATATGGGAAAAAACAACAAATGTGTCAGTTAAAAACCCAGTTAGTAGCTAACGGTACATTGTGAAAATTATGCTTAGCCTCATTTTTACAATGTCCCGTTAGCTACTAACTGGAACATCAACTGAAACATTTTTTTGTTGTTTCCCATATAAATTTTCAATTTAACTGTTTTTTAAATTTTAACTGGACATTCAGTAATCGGGATTTAGCCCGTTAGCTACTAACTGGACTTCAACTGACAAATTTGTTGTTGTTTCCCATATTAATTTTCAAAATTAACTTTTGGTTAAATTTTAACTGGACATTCAATAATCGGGTGTTAACAGTTTTACTGTAAATTTCTTCGTTTTTTACTGGTATTTTTTTTGAAATATTTGGATTTGCATTCAAATTTTGAAATTTTTCGTGAAATTTTCATTTTTTTCCTGCTATTTTAAACTTGCCCTGTCTATAAAGCAGCTATGCCCAACGTCAATGTATGCGATTTGTTCGAGTGTGTTGGGTACACGTAAAAGCTCTTTTATTGTTACTTTTATTTATTAGGATGGGCCGAAATATCCGCTTTTGTAGAACTTTTGTAGAACGTAGAGCGAAATATTTACAATTTTTAAGTCTGTTCTTGGGCCATATCTCTACCCTTACTTCCAAAACAACCCAGCACTTCTTTAGCGAGCACCTTAAAAAAAATGCCATCAATCAAAAGGACGACAGCGTTTTGATAACGCAAGCGAAACAATAAAAGACGCTTTTTCAACATCATTATTTACAATGTTTCCTGCAACAAATGTTTTTTTTTAAATTAGCAATTAAATTTCTCTTTCCGCATCTACAATATCGAAATATTCTTATGGCAAGACCTGTAATGCCTTTCGACATTAAATTTATGAATACGCTTAACATTGCGGTTGGCATACCAAACATACTGGCTCGCCAACGCTGTTTTGTGTAAACAAAAAATCATTTTCCCAAACCTCATTAAACATTTTGAGCAGTGCTGTACTTCACTTTCTGATTTGCGTGTACTACCTTCTCGCATGAAGTCTGCGTGACAACTGATCAACAGTCGTTAAAAACAAAACCAAACGCAAGCATTGCACAAATGTTTTCTAGCTGACCCGATTGATTACTAGGTTTCGCGTACACAAAGCTCTTTATGTGTATATTTCGGCCCATCCTATTGTTTATCACTACACCCAAAATATTTCTTAGTTGATTTATAATTTAACCATACTAGTAGTAACAAATACTCATTTAAATGTTGCATCCATTGTTTATAGTATAAACAATGGATGTATGTATAAGATAAGTATAAACTTTATACTTATAATTTCATCAAAATTTAAGTTTTTTCAATTAAAATATTTTAAATTTAAATTTAAAGTTTACAATTTTAAAACAAAAGTCAAATTTTCTATGCTTACGAAAATTCGTTATATTTATTATGACAATTAAAAATTTTTGACACAAAAACAAATAGTTATTAATGATCAAAATAGTTAAAATTAATTTATTTAAAATGAACTAAGAATTTTTTTAACTATGCGACTATTCAATTTTATCGGTGTAGTTTTCGCGTATGTGTGAAAGCACAAAGCTCTTTATGTGTACATGTGAAAGCACAAAAAGCTGTTTCGCTCGCGGGCATATGGAGTGGGCATAGCTGCTATAAAGTATTCCTAACGAGTTTAACGATTAGTCGTTAATTTCCGTCCTGTGACGTATGATTGATATTAATTAAAAAGCACTCATACGACACCAGTTTTTCCATGCAAATTTTATTAATATTTTAAATCACATAGAAATAAGCACAATACTCAAGAGTCCCAGCCTAATTTATTTTAATTTTTTCATATTTGACACCAATAAGACTATATGTCTCTTAACAGTATCTCAGACATTATAAATTATTAAGATATATTATTTAAAGCTTAAAAATAAATACCTATAAATTTAAACAAGAATTAAACTGTAAAAAATTAAATAAATTTTAAATTTAATAATAAATATAATTCCTAAACAAAAAAAAAAATTTATCTATTAAAATGTTTTGTAACTGCCATTTTAAAGATCATCACACGGGGATCGGTTTTAAGATTATTGGGTAAAGAATTCCAAAGGTTTACAGCATTGACAAAAAACATTCTAGAAGAGGAGAGATATTATAATCAGGTGGAATTATGTTATAAGTACGTAAAGAGTTTCCAATTATGAGTTTGTTGTATAAATAATCCGGTTGTCGTGTGTAAAAAATCTTATGTAAAAAGGTAACGTTTCGTATATTTAGGTATGATGTTAAGCTACATCCCAAAATCTGCAAAGAATATTGAGATATTCGGTCATATTTCCTTTTACTTGAAAACGTATCTCGCACAATTATTAATAACAATTTGCATTTTACTCTTTGATGCTGCGTCAAGATTACCATACACGTTGGCTCCATAGGTAATAAAGGGTATAATTAAAGTTTTTACTAATTTTAATTTTACGTCACAGGGAACATAGCTGGATGAATACCAAAGTTTTCTAAGAACGTTATATATTTTCATTATAGTATAGTCGATATGGTCTTTGCAGTTAAGAAAGGAGTTGATCATAAATCCTAGGTTTTTAACTACTCTCACATATTTGACAAGTTCTGATTGCATATAAATGTTCGGTTAAATTGTCGTCCTTGTAATTAGTAAGCGCTTGGGGTTTTGAAGCGTTAATAAAAAGATTGTTTTGATGTGACCATCTGCAAATTTCCTGTAATTCATCGTTTAAACGATATACAAGATCTTCACGGAGTCCTGATGGGCGAGATAAATAAATTGAGCATCATCAGCATAAAGATGAACCGAAGAGCTTTTACAGCAATAAAAATGTCGTTGATAAAAAGACTAAATAATATTGGTCCAAGAATCGAACCTTGTGGCACACCATAAACAACTGATTTTATGGTCGAAAATTTATTGTTACAGTTAACTCGTTGATGGCGTTGAGATAAATACGATTTTAAAAGATTGGATGCAAATTTGCTAAAGCCGTATTATTTTTCAAGTTTTAATATCAAAACATCATGTTTAACCGTATCAAATGCTTTGGAAAAGTCAATTAAGACGAGAATTGTTATATCCCCTCTGTCATATGCAGGGCGGATGTCCTCCATAACTTTAAGTATAGCGGTGTTGCAGCTTCTACCCGCACGATAACCAGATTGATGTTCAGACAGAAGTCTATTATAAGTAATATGTTCGATAATTTGCGAAGAAAGAAAGCAGTCGCTCAAGAGCTTTAGTAAAGTAGATAATACTGATAGGACGAAAATCTCCTGGAGATAAAGGTGTATTCTTTTTGGCTACTGGAATAATGTTGGCTATCTTCCAATCAGATGGGTAAATAGATGTTGTTACAATGTGATTGAAAATATGTGTGATGGACGGTAGTATATAAGGTAGTAAGTTTTATAAATTTTAGGTTAATACCTACTAAAAAATTATTCGATATAAACATTTTTATTTTAGAAAGGTTGAGGTTAAGAAGAAGAATAAACGTTGTTCTCTAAAAATTTATAAACACTATTAATTTTCAAATCAGACTAGACTAGTTTCTGTGTTTTTTATGGACAGGCGTAATTTTCCATTTAAATTGTATTATTATTTGTGTCTTATAAACTGTCAGATTGTCTCTATATGATAAATTTTCAACAACCTGCTGACTGTAAGTATAAAACCTGCTCTTCTTCTTACTTTACAAACGTTACAATAAGTCATGACCGTTTAGCGATCACACCCAAGTATGGCCTCAAATGTAATGCAGCTAAATTACAGTTTTCTTTCCTATTTGCATTTGAATTTTGACATTTAACCTCATCAAAAGTAAATGCTTTGTAATAATTTGGTCCATGAATAATATTTTTTAGTAGTATGGAACTCTTGACCAGTGTATTATGCGGTATTAGGAAAACATGACACAAGAAAAAATAACAAACTGTTAATGTTTCATACCATAATCCATCTCACAATTCCCGTACCCCTTCAAAAAATCAGAAAATTTATTTTTAGACTTTTTTTAAAATAAATCATTTTGATGAAAACATGCCCTTTTTAAAAATACACACAATTTTTAAAGTCTGGTAGCTACCACTAAATTTTTTTTTCGAAAATTTTTAAAAACTACAGATTTTTTCTCCATGAATCTTAATATAACCCAGGGATGTTCCGCCTAATTTATACATACAAATTTAATAATAAGTAAACTTATAGTTGATTAAAATAACTGAAGCAACTGTCTTTTCTAAAAACATATTTTTTTAAAGTTACACGTTTTAATAAAATTCTTATAAATTTTTATAATTTCATAAATTTTTTCAAACACTTTTAATTTATTAAACACACACACATTATTAAAAATAGATATATTGCCATTTATATTATACCCGACTTTAATATAATTAAATATTTTTGCAAAAATTTCTTTAATATACATAAATCATTAATCATTAAATACCAACAATAAAAAAATTTAATAATAAAAAAAATTTCATTAAAATACAAAATCCTATAAATGGTCATAATTCAAATATAAGACACCTGAACAATAAAATATAATATCATATTCCATAGACTAAGAAGCCAAAATATTAAAAAAAAAAAAATAAAATTAAGATATATTGAGTGGTGCTCTTATCATTTAATGCAAATTGTCAATTTCATTTGACAAATAACAAATAATCTTAATGAACCCCATAACGCAGGCATTGTTAACAAAATTTATTTAATTTATTAACAACAATACAAATGACTGCAAATACCACAAAAAAAAAAAAAACAAATTAAAATAAATAAAATTTGTTGACGTTTTTTTTTTTTTTTTTTTAAATGAAATACTAAAGAAAATTGTCAATATTGACTTAACACCAGATATGAGTTTAAATTGTATACATTTAGAAGCCGTAGGTAGTAGCGGTACACTCAAATAAAAATGTATGTAAAATTTACAGAAAAATCTGTAATTTTTATAGAAAAATTAACAATTTTAAGGCCAGCAAAACTTTTAGCCTACTTTTACACACAGAAAAAAATTTTGCTATTTGCCAACTGAAATTCGGATTACTACGACTCAAATTCGATTATTACGAATTTCAAACAGTTGGCACAAATTTTTATTAGTTTTCACAACAAAGTCCGGTTAATTAAATACAATTTTAGTTGCAACACCCAACATTTTCAGAAATCGAATGTAAATATCGTTTGTATTAACTGAATTTATAAGTTGTTACCATTAATATACACTTTTCAATTCGGTTGGCACTTTATTTCTCTGTGTGTAGCAACAAAAAAAAAAAAAAAAAAAATACGTCTGTAATTATAAGTAAAATGAAATTAATAACAAAAATAACTGAAATGTTACTAAAATATTAGTAAAACTTTAGTAGAAATCGATTTGCTAAAATTATACAAATTTTTTACTAAAAGTTCGTATTTTTTTTTTTTTTTAATTTTCTTTGCTATTTTAGATTAGAAACATTTTCAAACTGAAAAAAAAAACTTTGTTTACAACTATAAAAAATGAAAGTTAGTTAAAATGTTTGTTGCTTTTAAGCAACTTGAGTTCCCAGCCAGCAAAATGTTCATACTTTTTTGAGGGTTTCTATACTATGAGTCAAAATTTAATCAAATAATACACATACTTTTTTGAAATTTCAAAATTTTATTGTCAAAAATGGCTAATTTTTTTGACGTAAATATGAACCTTCTAAATAGAATCATAAAATACACAAAAATTTGAAGAATGTGATTTAATCCAAAAAATGGCTCAGAACTGACTCAGAATGTAATTGAAAATTGTATATTTTGTGAACAATTCATAAAAGGCTCCAAAAAAAGATTGATTTTTGAAAGAAGTCTCGGCATGATATACTGAATTTTGGCATTAGATATATGAAATATCACTGCAACTCGTCCATTGAAACTTTTAATTAAAATTAATGGAGTTTTTCATAAAATTAAATGAAAAATTTAATTTTATTATTAAAATTTCATACTACTTATGGAAAAGTTTCATTATAGATAGTTTCATTAAAACCATGAAGCTTTTTCATGAAGTTAAGAAATTTTTCATTCACAATGTGAAGAAAACTTCATCAGTTTAATAAAAAATGTTCATTAATACTCATCTAAGAAATTCTCTCCGTGCACCTTTATACAAAAATTTTAAATTTTAATAATAATTATATGTTGAGCCCATTTCTGACTTATTTTGGAGCTTGTTTGCTAACAGGGTTTAAAAAACCTGTAAAAAAAACATTTTACTAAAATTAGTTAACTCTTTTTTAATATGAAAAATGTTTACTAAACAATAACTTTGTACTAGAAATTAATTCAAAATCTTTAAATTGGGAAATCAAACTTTTTACTAATATTTCTATTCACCTTTTTTGAGTGTTGGCGTGGGTGGTATATACGTTTTTTAAAATTATTTTTTTGGTTTAAAGGGTGGCGTTGCCCCATCATTTCATATGAAATTTATACAGTTAACAAAATAAACATATTACATATACACCGATCACTCTACTAGCCGGTTTTAAATACAAATACTATTTAACATACAAATTTACATTAAATTCCAAGAAGTAATTAATTTTCGATTTAGTCAATTCAAAAAGCAGTATTTTATTTACTTAGATTTCATTCGATTTATAATTTAGGTACGTAAATATTCGAAATCTTATTTAGTCGATTTTAAAACTGAAATTTTTCTTTCCTAAATAAAATAGTTAGTGGAGAAAATAGTAAAATATATGATATCCCAATTTACGGTTTTTTCTGCCTGCGTTATTAAAAATATATGATTTTTAAATAGAGAATGGGATACATTTTTACTAAAATATGAATTTTTACTAAAAACTAGTACAGTTTTTAGTAAAAATTCATATTTTAACAATACATTTTTTAATAACCCAGGCAAAAAAATGCAATCGGCACAGTGGTGGCAAAGCGTCGGCTACAGTTGGTTAAGTGTTGGCAGAACGTTGAATTAACAATCTTGACAGTATTGTCCTGTTATACGATTGATAACAGTGGCCAACTGTTTGCTTGAGTGAACTTGCTGCCGTTTTCTTAACGTTGGTACTTCAAAAAAAATTGTGCTTCTAAAATAGTTAAAATTAAATTAATTTTGAGAAACTTGTACAATAAACCACATTTAAAAATCAGCAATATCAGTTCGGTCGTTTACATCATATATAAATTTGTGAAATATAAAAAAATATTCCAAAAATGGTCTAACTGGTCGGTAAAAACTATATTCTCAAAGAATTTTGTGGGTGGTAGTGGTAAAACACCTGCTTTGCAAAGAAAATAGTGTTTTCCTAGTACAATATTAGTTGTACCTTTTGTAATTTTAAACACGGTGGATTTCACAAAATAGTAGTAGTTTGCCAGTACTAGTTTTTTTTGTTACGGTTGGCAATTTGAAAATTTTTGTTGCTTATTTTAATTTACTAATTTTGTAAACTTGAATTGCTAAAATTAGCAAACTATTTTAACTGATTTTAGAAACTTGATTTTTAGTTAGTGTAATCAATATACCAAAATTTAGTAAAATTTTAGTAAAGTTTAAAATTTTTTTTACTATATGCACTTTACTAATAATTACAGACACGTTTGCTAAAACTAGCTAAACGGTCTGCTGGCTTAAAAAAAGTTAATTAATTTGTAAAATTAAAGATTTTTCTGCATCTTTTAACAGACTTTTTTATTTGAGTGTATTAGTAATTGTTATGATATCAATTCGAAGTAAAATTGAGAAAATAAAGTAAGTTCCTAAAATTAGTAAATTACTTTTTTCTTATCTAAGTTTCTTATATGTTTTATATTCACAGTAACAATGGTTGCGTATGATTAATATTTATTTTTAAATTTATATTGCTTATACGCAAATATCTAATTATAATTTTTCCAGATTTACTTATTTTATTAATTCCATCAAAGAAAAAAAACTGTAGTGCGTTTCTCTAACATTTACCGAATTTGTCGATTCGCTCGATAACGATAAATGTTGATTGTTCTGCCGTATTTTTTTATATTTGATATATTTGAAACCGACAAAAATGGTTAATTTTATTTGCTTTGAATTTTATAAAGAAACGATAAAAATCATTAACTTAAATTAAAAAAAAAATTGTTGATACTCGCAAGTTAACGAAAAAATTAAAGAATAACTTTTAGCAAATTTTTGTTGTTATTTATCTAATTTCCACAATGTAAAGACCAAATTGCGTCGTTAATAAGTTAATAATCACTTTGCTACCGCTTGTCATATACATTTTAGGCATATTTCGCGTTTTTCCCATGAACCGCACCTTCTTTTTTCTTTTTTACACAAAATAATTGTTCAGCACAAAATGCTTTGATAAATTGGGCAAAAATAGTAAAATATACACTAAGAATACTATGTAGGTAAAGACCACTGAAAATGTAGTTAAAAACAAATCATATTTCACTTGAATAAAGGACGACTTACATTTCAGTAAATTTAACTAACATTGTCATTTGTTTTTCACTGTTCAAAAATTTAACCACAATTGTAGTAAAAATTAACCACATATGCAGTAAAAATTAAACAAACAAACAATTATTTGTTTTAATTGTTTAAATAAAAAAGAAACTACGGTATAAAATGACTGTAAAATCATAATACAGTAATTTGATGTGGTTTGTTTTTTATATGAACTGCGGAAATTTCTTCTACAAATGACGGGGTTTTTGCTTAAAAACTAAGATACTGTATTACAACTCAAACAACAACAAATATTTACGGCAAAAGTTCCCTAAGGGTAGTAAAAACTGAAAAAACAAGAATTTACTTGTCAATGCTACACATTTATTAACCAAATTTGATACCCGAATGTTAATGAAGGTCTTTTATTTATTAACCATTAAAAATAAGATAAAATATTTGATTTTTGAAACTTTATGTATAAAAAACTGCGTTAAAAATGCAAAACTTTAGTTCAAATTTGCGAAAAATCTGGCCCATAAGTGAAAAAACTGGGTACGCCATTAAAATTAACGTGGCCGAAACACTTACGATCAATGGTAGGTACTCTTGTTTGTTTTTGGAGTTGCGCAGTGTACTTAAAATAAAAAGGTGAACAAATTTTCATAATGTTCCCTAAAGTAGACCTTTGATATATTTTATTATTTTTGAATTTTTCGATGGTTTTAAGCGTTTTTAAATGGTTTACTCATTCCTTTAACTGTTTTTTTTGTATTTTGGCATTTATTAAAATATATTTTACATACAAAAAATATCGATTGTTTGTCGCAATTAGAAAAGTTAGCATTACATACGGTAACCCCTTAGGTAGCTACATAAAACAAAACTAAAATAAATTCAATCGACAAATTTTTGTCGATTTTACTTAATTTCTAACAAATTTTATATGCTTTTAGAAATTTTTTAATTTAAGTCCACTTTATAGTACATTTTCCTTAATAACATTTTTATATAAAATTTTTAAATTAGTTGCCACAAGAAAATTATCATAACCGAAAAAATGTCAAAGGAGTTGTTCTATAAGTTGAATTAATTGGATTTGTAATAATCCACTTAGTTTTTTTTTATATATCCCAAATACTAGGTGTAGGGCCACATTAGGGAACACTTCCTAATTGTTTTTTTTTTTTTGTGAAATGTTGGTAAGATAAGAACAGCAAAAATAAACATGTTAAATACATGAAGTTTTATTTATTTATTTTATTTATTAGACTAAATTTTAGTATATTAAAATTGAAAAATTAATCTGCAAAACTTAGCAAAAATGTTGCTAAATATTAGCAGAAAAAAAAACACAAACAAAATTGAAGTTAAGCATAGTCTTAGAAATGGCTTTAGTTTTAATCATCTTTACGAAAATTAAGACAGATCGGTTATATAGATTGCCTGGAAAATACAAAAATATAATTGACAATACCTTTAGCAAAAATTTCAATTTTGCAAAACTGTTCAAATTGTTTTATTTTTTTTAACTATTTTTAACCGAAAAATTATATTTTTTTCGAAAATCTCGAATTTTGAAAAATAATGGACTCCTTAGTTTTATTTGTACCCATAATACAAATTTACAATTCTAAATTCATCAGTTTACAAGTTTTTAGCAAATATTTCAGTTCATTTTAGCAGAAGTATATCCTTATATGAATTTAACTAAATTTAACCTAATTTTCGGCAGGTTTAACAGTTTTTTTTATTGTTTTCGTTTTTCACTAAACTAGAATTCAACTCAAATATTACTAAAAATTTGTAAATTTAACGGTTTTATTTTTGCTGTTCTTATCGTACTTACAAAACCAAATATTATTTTTATATATTCATATATGATTTTATACACTTACATCCCATTGAGTATTGCTATATGTAGCGCTACGTATATTTTTTATATGATTCTATCAAAATATATTTAATTATGTAAATTTATATTTCCCGGATCCAAAATTTTCCGAATCAAATTATATATTATTATTTCCTTTATTGTTTCCTATACAGCAAGATATAAAATCTTAAATTTAGTATTAGTATTGGATTTTTATTAAGTTCATATATGACAAATAATATTAAAAGATCCGAAAAATGGTGTACATGGCTTATATAAAGGGTGTTTTTTATACAGGTATAGAACTTTAAGTTGGCAACACTTATTTAACCGGCGCCAATTTGTCAGCTGTCAAGTGATTTATGTTTAGTTTGGTTTGGCATTTCAACATGAATAGACTGACGCCTGAACAACGCGTCCAAACTGTGCAAATTAATTTAAAAATCATGGTTCTGTTCGAAATACGTATCGTGCACGAATTTTGTTTAGCGATGAAGCTCACTTTTGGTTAAATGGATACGTCAATAAACAAAACTGCCGTATTTGGAGTGATGATAATCCTCAAGTGTATGTTAAGACATCGTTACATCCAGAAAAACTGACTGTTTGGTGTGCTTTATGGGCTGGTGGAATCATTGGTCAGTACTTATTTAAAAACGATGCTGGTCAGAACGTTACTGTCAATGGTGACCGCTATAGAGCCATGATTACTGTCTTTTTCGTTCATCAATTGAACAACCATGATGTGCAGAAGCTGTGGTTTCAAGACGGCGCAACATGTCACACAGCTCGTGCCACAATTGATTTATTGAAGGAAACGTTTGGTAACCGCATATTTTAACGTCTCGGACCCGTGAATTGGCCTTCAATATCGTGCTATTTAACGTCGCTGGACTATTTTCTGTGGGGATTTGTAAAGTCGCTAGTCTATGCCGATAAGCCCGAAACGATTGACCACATGGAGGACAACATTCGACTCGTTATTGCCTATAAACGGCCACAAATGTTGGAAAAAGTCATCCAAAATTGGATCCCCAGATTAGACTACGTCCGAGCCAGCCGTGGCGGTCATATGCCAGAAGTCATATTTAAATTATAATGCCAGAAGATTATCTTTCGAATAAAGTAAATTTCATGTCAATTTAATAAATCCATCTTTGTTTTATTCCGTTTCAAAGTTCTATTCCTCTACAAAAACACCCTTTATATAATTTTATATAACTAACATAATATAAAAACATACGCGGTGTTACTTATGTTAAAACTCAACAAGACAAAATTGTGTAAAATCATAAATGATTATATAAAAACATTTTTAACTGGGAATATTTAGCAAAAAAAAAAATTTTATAAATTTTTTTTTATCTTATTCTGAGTGTATCTGAATGCAAAACCAGTTTCTCGATATCTCGTATCATATTTAAGATTAACCTTTTAACCGTTCACATCAATAATGACTTCTTGGCATTTGGGTCAATTAATATGACATATGTCAATTAAAAAATTTAACTTTCTTATTTTCACGACTTTTCTATTAAAACTGTTCTGAAATATAATCTATTTAAACATTCGAGGGAAAGGTGTAAATTAAAAAAAAAAAATGTATTCAATGTGTGTGTTTAACTAAAAGTAGTCAATGATCAGATAAGAAATAATGTAATTATGTTTCAAAAACATGTGTAACCATTGGATATTGTATGAATACATCGATCAAACGTTACACTCAACATTTTATGTCAGTAATTAAACAAATATACTTTGAATTTTTAAAAAGGTTAGAGACTCCATAATAGGCAGAACTTTAACAAAAAACCTATTAATCATTAATTTTGCTCCATTCTTGTCTTCTTAGTAATCAAGTACGTGGTTAGGTTCTTTTCCTAACAAGCATCATGACGTTACTAAACTTTGAGGACCAAAAATGTTCTATTTATATAAAAAAATTTTAGTTTTACTCTGGCTCAAGTAATATTTTTTTATAGTTATATTAGTTGTTTGTTTTTATATACATCGAGATTATTTTTATGGTTTTTTTCAATTTATAACGAGCTTCCAAACCTCCGTATATTTACAAAAATTAAGCAAATCAGACATATTAGCTAGGTTGATACTAGTTTTTCGATCTGGCTAAAGATCTCATCAGAACTCATATATTATTTTAAGTGTATATAGGCTTTATTGTTAATTATGATTTCCATTATGATAAACTTGACATTTAATAAAAATTGTAACCCTCATTTGAGGGTTAACAGGTATTTCCTCCTACTAATGACTAACAAAAGTCTTTAAAAATAAGGTACTACCCGCTGTTTCATTAAAATGTGCGTGTATATTCCTTAAGTTTAATTGGATATTCTTTACAAAAAATAATGATTCAAATCGTTCTATTATTACAATAACAATGATGATGTAAGCTTGGAATGATTTAATCTATGGTCAAATATAACAGGCATACAATGATATGAAGTCATACTTTAATTTAGATATAAACATATAAATAAAATGAGTTCATGTTTATATCAAATTAATAATAACATAATAATAAATTCCATTGCAATAAATTATAAAACAAAATAAAATATTTACACTTATTTAGGTCATTACATTTAGGTACGAAAAAACAAAAAAAGCAAACAAAATATTAGGTACAATTAAAACACAATTGGGACAAATTTGAGAAAAGCCGGATATCTTTAACCCCGTGGCTGGCGCCCCATCCCAAAGTTTTCGATTTTTGAAAATTTTTCTTAAATTGCGGACATACAATTTTTTTATTAATTTTGGCATGCTGAAAACAATACTTTTTATTTTTGAAACCGGACTAAAGGTTTTCAAGATATTCTTTTTAGATTTTCACTAAAAATTGCGTCTTTTGGCCTCTATTCTAGAAATTTTTAAAAATTATCTTAAAATTTTTTTGTGTTTGCACTCAAATACTACAAAAAAGAAGCTTTCATTTGATCATAATTATGTCTGCAATTAGAGATGATGTATCACAAAAAAACTTATTTTTTAAATTATTTTTAATTTTCCCATCATATGTATAAGAGTCATTGCGCGCAGGTCTCCAAGGGTTAAGTATTTTTCCTTAGTTTCCTTAGATTTCGCACCACCACAAAATATTGGACAATCAAAACATTAATTAATGAAAATCAAAAGTTAAAGTTCATATTACTTCAATAAGCATTGTGTATAAACTTTAAAAGGCATAACAATTTTAATTTGTAGGTAAATTAATTTTATTTGATTCTTCTTAGTTTTAAACGAGCTTAAGATCATTTATTTATTAATTATTTATTTCCACTATTTCGTCAGAAATATTTTGATTTCCCGCCTTAAAAAACAAAAACAAAATAAGAAAAAAAAAACACTTTTTTATATGTACTCGTATATACGTTTTTAATTATTATAACAAGTTTTTTCAAATTGTAATAATCAGAGTTCGAATTAAACACTATCAAACATTTTTCTAATCGTTCTGTTTTGCTTTTTGGCTTGAAACTCAACACAATCATTTTGTTGTGCACAGTAAACATAAACAGAACATTTCTTATTTTCATTTTGATTTGTAAACAGAACACAAACACTTTCACAACTAGTTTTCGATGAGAGACCGAACTAAACGATTTTGTTCTGTTTGGCCAATATTTCAAACAGTTTGATTTTGTTGTGTTTGTGGAATGGAACAAAACTATTCGTAAACCGTTCTTAGGGTTTATGTCATATTACAAGTGAAAAAAATTTCCTTTAATTTTATGAATAATTGCATTAGTTTAAGAAAAGTTTCAACGGAGGAGTTCTAGTGAAATTTTTATAAAACTAATGCAAAACAACATTGATAACATGCAGAAAAAATCATTTCTTTATTCTGCCAACCACAACGTTAAAAACGCGTTTTAATGTTTAAGTTGAATGAACACTAAAAA
>CM037852.1:135975963-136005818 GCA_021234595.1 Delia radicum
ATGAAGTTTTTCATAAAATTAAATGAAAAATTTCATTTTATTATTAAAAATTTCATACTACTAATGGAAAGGTTTCATTATAGATAGTTTCATTAAAGCCATTAAGCTTTTTCATAAAGTTTAAGAAATTTTTCATTCACATGGTGAAGAAAACTTCATTAGTTTAATAAAATGTTCTTTAATGCTCATCCAAGAAATTCTCCCCGTGCACCTTTATACAAAAATTTTAAATTTAATAATAATAATAGTTTGAGCCCATTCTGACTTATTTTGGAGCTTGTTTGATAACAGGGTTTTAAAAAACCAGTAAAATATTTTTTCTAAAATTAGTTAACTCTTTTTTTTTAATATGAAAATGTTAACTAAAAATAATTTTGTACTGGCAATTAATTCAAAATCTTCTTTGTTGCGTCGTGTTGTATATACGTTTTTTAAAATATTTTTTGGTTTAAAGGGTGGCGTTGCTCCTCATTTCAAATAAACATATTACTTATACCACCGATCCCTCTACTAGCTGGTTTAAATACAACACTAGTTGTTATATTTAATATAAAAATTTAAATTAAATCCAAGAAGTAATTAACTTTCGATTTGTCAAAAAGCGTATTTTATTTACATAGAATTCATTCGATTTATATTTAGGTACGTAAATATTCGAAATCTTATTTAGTCGATTTTAAAACTGAAATTTTCTTTCCTAAATAAAATAGTTAATGGAGAGAAAATAGTAAAATATTTGATATCCCAATTTACGGTTTTTTCTGCCTGGGTTATTAAAAAATATATTATTTTTAAATAGAGAATGGGACATCATTTTACTAAAATATGAATTTTTACTAAAAACTAGAACAGAGTTTTTAGTAAAAATTCATATTTTAACAATACATTTTTCAATAACCCAGGCAGAAAAAATGCAATCGGCACAGTGTGGCAAAGCGTCGGCGACAGTTGGTTAAGTGTTGGCAGAACGTTGGATTAACAATCTTGACAGTGTGTCGTGTACACGATTGATAATAGTGGCCAACTGTTTGCTTGAGTGAACTTGCTGCCGTTTCTTAACGTTGGTACTTCAAAAAAAATTGTGCTTCTAAAATAGTTAAAATTAAATTAATTTTGAGAAACTTGTACAATAAACCACATTTAAAAATCAGCAATATCAGTTGGGTCTTTTACATCATATATAAATTTGTGAAATATAAAAAAATATTCCAAAAATGTCTAATGGGTCGGTAAAGTAAAAAACAATATTCTCAAAGAATTTTGTGGGTTGGTAGTGGATAAAACACCTGCTTTGCAAGAAAAATAGTTTTCCTAGTACAATATTAGTTGTACCTTTTGTAATTAAACACGGTGGATTCACAAAATAGTAGTAGTTTGCCAGTACTAGTTTTTTTGTTACGGTTGGCAATTTGAAAATTTTTGTTGCTTATTTAATTTACTAATTTTGTAACTTGAATTGCTAAAATTAGCAAACTATTTTAATGATTTTAGAAACTTGATTTTAGTTAGTGTAATCAATATACCAAAATTTAGTAAAATTTTAGTAAAGTTTACAAATTTTTTTACTATATGCACTTTACTAATAATTACAGACAAGTTTTGCTAAAACTAGCTAAACGGTCTGCTGGCTTAAAAAAAGTTAATTATTTTGTAAAATTAAAGATTTTCTGCATCTTTAACAGACTTTTTTATTGAGTGTATTAGTAATTTGTTATGATATCAATTCGAAGTAAAATTGAGAAAATAAAGTAAGTTCCTAAAATAGTAAATTACGTTTTCTTATCTAAGTTTCTATATGTTTTATATTCACAGTAACAATGGTTGCGTATGATTAATATTTATTTTAAATTTATATTGCTTATACGCAAATATCTAATTATAATTTTTCCAGATTTACTTATTTTATTAATTCCATCAAAGAAAAAAAAACTGTAGTGCGTTTCTCTAACATTTACCGAATTTGTCGATTTCGCTCGATAACGATAAATGTTGATTGTTCTGCGTATTTTTTTATATTTGATATATTTGAAACCGACAAAAATGGTTAATTTATTTGCTTTGAATTTTATAAAGAAAACGACAAAAATCATTAACTTAAATTAAAAAAAAAATTGTTGATACTCGCAAGTTAACGAAAAAATTAAAGAAAAACTTTTAGCAAATTTTTGTTGTTATTTATCTAATTTCCACAATGTAAAGACCAAATTGCGTCGTTAATAAGTTAATAATCACTTTGCTACCGCTTGTCATATACATTTTAGGCATTTTCGCGTTTTTCCCATGAACCGCACCTTCTTTTTTCTTTTTTACACAAAATAATTGTTCACACAAAATGCTTTGATAAATTGGGCAAAAAATAGAAAATTACACTAAGAATACTATGTAGGTAAAGACCACTGAAAATTAGTAAAAACAAATCAAATTTCACTTGAATAAAGGACGACTTACGTTTCAGTAAATTTAACTAACATTGTCATTTGTTTTTCACTGTTCACAAAATGAACCACAATTGTAGCAAAAATTAACCACATATGCAGTAAAATTAAACAAACAAACATTTATTGTTTTAAATTGTTTAAATAAAAAAGAACTACGTATAAAATGACTGTAAAATCATAATACAGTAATTGATGTGGTTTGTTTTTTTATATGAACTGCTGAAATTTCTTCACAAATGACGGGGTTTGCTTAAAAACTAAGATACTGTATTACAACTCAAACAACAACAAATATTACGGCCAAAGTTCCCTAAGGGTAGTAAAAACTGAAAAAACAAGAATTACTTGTCAATGCTACACATTATTAACCAAATTTGATACCCGAATGTTAATGAAGGTCTTTTATTTATTAACCATTAAAAATAAGATAAAATATTTGATTTTTGAAACTTATGTATAAAAAACTGCGTTATTTAAAAATGCAAAACTTTAGTTCAATCTGGCCCATAAGTGAAAAAAACTGGGTACGCCATAAAAATCAACGTGGCCGAAACACTTACGATCAATGGTAGCTACTCTTGTTTGTTTTTGGAGTTGCGCAGTGTAATTAAAAAAAAAGGTGAACAAATTTTCATAATGTTCCCTAAAGTAGACCTTTGATTTATTTTTATTTGAATTTTTCGATGGTTTTAAGCGTTTTTAAATGGTTTACTCATTCCTTTAAACTGTTTTTTTTTTGGATTTTGGCATTTATTAAAATATATTTTACATAAAAACCAATATCGATTGTTTGTCGCAATTAGAAAAGTTAGCATTACATATGGTAACCCCTTAGGTAGCATACATAAAATAAACAAAACTAAAATAAATTCAATCGACAAATTTTTTGTCGATTTACTTAATTTTCTAACAAATTTATATAGCTATTTAGAATTTTTTAATTTAAGTCCACTTTATAGTACATTTTCCTAATAACATTTTTATATAAAATTTTTAAATTAGTTGCCACAAGAAAATTATCATAACCGAAAAAATGTCCAAGGAGTTGTTCTATAAGTTTGAATTAATTGGATTTGTAATAATCCACTTAGTTTTTTTTTATGTATCCCAAATACTAGGTGTAGGGCCACATTAGGGAACACTTCTAATTGTTTTTTTTTTTTTTTTTTTGTGAAATGTTGTTAAGATAAGAACAGCAAAAATAAACATGTTAAATACATGAAGTTTTATTTATTATTTTATTTATAGGACTAAAATTTAGTATATTAAAATTGAAAAATTAATCTGCAAAACTTAGCAAAAATGTTGCTAAATATTAGAAGAAAAAAAACACAAACAAAATTGAAGTTAAGCATAGTCTTTAGAAATGGCTTTAGTTTTAATCATCTTTACGAAAAGTAAGGACAGATCGGTTATATAGATTGCCTGAAAAATACAAAAAATATAATTGACAATACCTTTAGCAAAATTTCAATTTTGCAAAACTGTTCAAATTGTTTTCTTTTTTTTTTTAACTATTTTTAACCGAAAAATTATATTTTTTTCGAAAATCTCGAATTTTGAAAATAATGGACTCCTTAGTTTTATTTGTACCCATAATACAAATTTACAATTCTAAATTCATCAGTTTACAATTTTTAGCAAATATTTCAGTTCATTTTAGCAGAAGTATATCCTTATATGAATTTAACTAAATTTAACCTAATTTTTGGCAGGTTTTAACAGTTTTTTTATTGTTTTCGTTTTTCACTAAACTAGAATTCAACTCAAATATTACTAAAATTTTTGTAAATTAACGGTTTTATTTTTGCTGTTCTTATCGTACTTACAAGACCAAATATTATTTTTATATATTCATATATGATTTTATACACTTACATCCCATTGAGTATTGCTATATATAGCGCTACGTATATTTTTATATGATTCTATCAAAATATATTTAATTATGTAAATTTATATTTCCCGGATCCAAATTTTCCGAATCAAATTATATATTATTATTTCCTTTATTGTTTCCAATACAGCAAGATATAAAATCTTAAATTTAGTATTAGTATTGGATTTTATTAAGTTCATATATTGTCATATATTAAAAGATCCGAAAAATGGTGTTCATGGCTTATATAAAGGGTGTTTTTTATACAGGTATAGAACTTTAAGTTGGCAACACTTATTTAACCGGCGCCAATTTGTCAGCTGTCAAGTGATTTATGTTTAGTTTGGTTTGGCATTTCAACATGAATAGACTGACGCCTAATCAACGCTTCCTAATTGTGCAAATTTACGCACGAATTTTGCGAATTTTGTTTAGCGATGAAGCTCACTTTTGGTTAAATGGATACGTCAATAAACAAAACTGCTGTATTTGAAGTGATAATAATCCTCAAGTGTATGTTGAGACACCGTTACATCCAGAAAAAACTGACTGTTGGTATGCTTTATGGGCTGGTGGAATCATTGGTCAGTACTTATTTAAAAACGATGCTGGTCAGAACGTTACAGTCAATGTTGACCGCTATAGAGCCATGATTACTGTCTTTTTCGTTCATCAATTGAACAACCATGATGTGCAGAAGCCGTGGTTTTCAAGACGGCCGCAACATGTCACACAGCTCGTGCCACAATGGATTTATTGAAGGAAACGTTTGGTAACCGCATATTTTCACGTCTCGGACCCGTGAATTGGCCTTCAATATCGTGCTATTTAACGTCGCTGGACTATTTTCTGTGGGGATTTGTGAAGTCGCTAGTCTACGCCGATAAGCCCGAAACGATTGACCACATGGAGGACAACATTCGACTCGTTATTGCCTATAAACGGCCACAAATGTTGAAAAAAGTCATCCAAAATTGGATCCCCAGATAAGACTACGTCCGCAGCCCAGCCGGTAGCGGTAATATGCAGAAGTCATATTTAAATTATAATGCCAGAAGATTATCTTTCGAATAAAGTAAATTTCATGTCAATTTAATAAATTCATCTTTGCTTTATTCCATTTCAAAGTTCTATACCTCTGCAAAAACAACCTTTAATAATTTTATATAACTAATATAATATAAAAACATACGCGTTGTTACTTATGTTAATACTCACAAGATAAAATGTGTAAAATCATAAAGGATTATATAAAAACATTTTTAACTGGGAATATTAGCAAAAAAAAATTTTTTTTTGATAATTTAAGCATTTTTTTTCTGCAACGCCATTTTTAACTAATTTTTTAATGGCATGTTCTTCTCTGTTTATCTGATTTTGAGTGTATCTGAATGCAAAACCAGTTTCTCGATATCTCGTATCATATTTAAGATTAACCTTTTAACCGTTCACATCAATAATGACTTCTTGGCATTTGGGTCAATTAATATGACATATGTCAATTAAAAAATTTAACTTTCTTATTTTCACGACTTTTCTATTAAAACTGTTCTGAAATATAATCTATTAAAAATTCGAGGGAAAGGTGTAAATTAAAAAAAAAATGTATTCAATGTGTGTGTTTAACTAAAAGTAGTCAATGATCAGATAAGAAATAATGTAATTATGTTTCAAAAACATGTGTAACCATTGGATATTGTATGAATACATCGATCAAACGTTACACTCAACATTTTATGTCAGTAATTAAACAAATATACTTTGAATTTTTAGAAAAGTTAGAGCCTCCATAATAGGCAGAACTCTTAACCAAAAAACCTATTAATCATTAATTTTGCTCCATTCTTGTCTTCTTAGTAATCAAGCACGTGGTTAGGGTCTTTTCATGACGTTACTAAACTTTGAAGACCAAAAATGTTCTATTTATATAAAAAATTTGTAGTGTGTACTCTGGCTCAAGTAATATTTTTTACAGTTATATTAGTTTTTTGTTTTTATATACATCGACGTTAATTTTTATGTTATTTTCAATTTATAACGAGCTTCCAAGCTCCGTATATTTACAAAAATTAAGCAAATCAAACATATTAGCTAGGTTGATACTAGTATTTCGATCTGGCTAAAGATCTCATCAGAACTCATATATTATTTTAAGTGTATATAGGCTTTATTGTTAATTATGATTTCCATTATGATAAACTTGACATTTAATAAAAATTGTAACCCTTCATTTGAGGGTTAACAGGTATTTCCTCCTACTAATGACTAACAAAAGTCTTTAAAAATAAGGTACTACCCGCTGTTTCATTAAAATGTGCGTGTATATTCCTTAAGTTTAATTGGATATTCTTACAAAAAAATAATGATTCAAATCGTTCTATTATTACAATAACAATGATGATGTAAGCTTGGAATGATTTAATCTATGGTCAAATATAACAGGCATACAATGATATGAAGTCATACTTTAATTTAGATATAAACATATAAATAAATGAGTTCATGTTTATAATCAAATTAATAATAACATAATAATAAATTCCAATTGCAATAAATTATAAACAAAATAAAATATTTACACTTATTTAGGTCATTACATTTAGGTACGAAAACAAAAAAAGCAAACAAAATATTAGGTACAATTAAAACAAAAATGGGGAAAATTTCGATTTTTGAAAATTTTTCTTAAATTGCTTTAATAAAAATATGTCTTGCGACATAAAATTTGTTATGAATTTTGGCATGCTGAACACGAATATTTTGAAATTTTTGAATCTGAATAACGGTTTTTTGAAATATTGCAATTTATTTTTCACTAAAAATTGAGTCTTTTGCCTCTATTCTAGAAATTTTTTAAAAACTATCTTAGAATTTTTTGTGTTTGCATTCAAATACTACACCAAACATCCTTTCATTTGATCATAATTATGTCTGAAATTAGAGATGATGTATCACAAAAAATAAATTTTTTTTTAAAATTAGTTTTAGTTTTTTTCCATATATAAGAGTCATTGTGCGCAGGTCTCCAAGGGTTAAGTATTCCTAGTTTCCTTAGATTTCGCACCACCACAAAAATATTGGACAATCAAAACATTAATTAATGATAATCAAAAGTTAAAGTAAATATTACTTCAATAATCATGTGTATAAATTAAAAATCATAACAATTTTCATTTATAGTAATTAAATGTGCTAAAGTCCCAAAACTTATTTAACAAATTGTGGAAAAGCAATCTGATGTAGGCGTGTCCCTATCCGGATTTCATTCCTGCCCAAGGAAATCTTCAGGGGACTTTGTTATTAGAATTTCTAGAGATATTGTTATGTTAAATCACAAACTCAATGAGAATTTCTTGTCCTCGTCTAGGAGCGAGATTCAAAATTTAAAATATCAAAGAAAAAAACAAAAACAACAACAAAAATTTGTTTTTAATTTGTAGGTAAATTATTATTATATATTTGATTCTTCTTAGTTTAAATGAGCTTAAGATCATTTATTTATTAATTATTTAAATCCAATATTTCGTCAGAAAATATTTTTGATTTCCCGCCTTAAAAAAAAAAACAAAATATGAAAAAAAAAGACTTTTTTATATGTACTCGTATATACGTTTTTAATTATTATAACAAGTTTTTCAAATTGTAATAATTGTTCCCTGGGGTCCCAAGCTGTGTATTAAAGAACTGTGTAGATACCCCTAAGCACACCGTTAACACATTTATTTAACTTATCCTCTCCAATGGATATTTCCCCTCAATCTGGAAACAATCGTTTATTATTCCGTTGTTCAAATCAGGTAGCAAGTCAAATATTACCAACTACAGAGGAATCGCCTAAACTAAGTATTATACCAAAACTTTTTGAAAAGATCGTAACTAATTTTGTATCTCACGATGTATCCTCAATTTTATCATCGTCACATCATGGATTTAGAAAAGGCCGTTCCGCAATTACAAATCTACTAGAATTCACTTCAATAGTTAATAGTTCATTCACTTCTGGAATGCAAACTGACGTCATCTACACAGATTTCAGCAAAGCATTTGATAAAGTTAATCACGATCTCCTGCTATTTAAGCTGCATAAAATGGATTCTCTCCTGTTCTTTTAAAATGGATTTGTACATACATAAAAAAACAGAAATCAGCGTGTTATTATTAATCAATCAACCTCTAAAAGTATTTTGTTCCTTCTGGAGTTCCTCAAGGTAGTCATCTTGGACCAGTACTATTAATTTTATTCATAAATGATCTCCCGTCATGCATCCAACATTCCAAAATATTAATGTATGCTGATGATGTAAAGTTGTTTCTCAGTTACAAGAAATCTTACTTGAAACTCCATATCACAATCGGATTTGTCGTCCTTATTACAGTCAGATTTAACCTCGTTCCACAATTGGTGTAAAGTAACCTCATGGAATTAAATTATAAAAAATGCAAATATATGCTGTTTTATAGAACGAATCCAGTTTTCCATACTTATATTATAGATGGACATGAACTTGAAATAGTACATTCAATTCTTGATCTTGGAGTATTAATGGACAAAAATCTAAGTTTTAACGCACATATCACACAAACTGTAAACAAGGCTAAAGGAGTTCTTGGTTTTATAAAAGATGGGGAAAAGAATTTGAAGACCCTGATATTACAAAACAGCTATTCACATCTCTTGTTAGACCAATACTTGAATATGCCTCCGTAGTTTGGGATCCGCATTATGACATCCATATAGAACGAATTGAATCCGTCCAACGCCAATTCCTTCTGTTTTGCCTTCGATCTAATTCATGGGTGATGGGCAGAAATCTTCCTTCATATGAAAAGCGTTTAGCATTAATTAAAACTTCCTACGCTCAAAAGTAGAAGAATTGTGTTAAATGTATCTTTCCTGATCAATCTATTAAAAGGTATTACTAATTCCGATTATCTTCTTAGCAAACTTGAGTTCGTTGTTCCAACTCGACCAACACGGTGTTACCAGCCTTTAAAACTGCAGTACTTTCAGTCCAATTACGCAAATTTTGATCAATTCCCGCAAAATTTGCAATGAATTTAACAACTTATATGCATTCATTGACATTTCCGAAAATATACAAATCACTAAAAGGAATCTAATCTTGTTGTTTAATCAATTAAATATAATTTAAGTTTAATCTTCTATTCCATAAAAGCATTTATTAAAAAATAATAATCTTGTATGTTTTTCAATTTTGTAAATATGTAAAAAATTTAAAATTTATGTATATAGTAGTCTGTAAGGAATTTTCCATAGACTTAATAAAAAAAAAAAAAAAAAAAAAAAGAAGTCACCCAATGTGGAGACGAAATATTGGAAATAAATAATTAATAAATAAATGATCTTAAGCACGTTTAAACTAAGAAGATTAAAGAAAACTTTGATTTGTAAATTTACAAGTTATCCTTTAATTAATATTGTCATAATTATGAAAAATAGTTTTGTCTACTTTTCTATAACAAAAAAATATAAATTTTCTTTAAAAAAATTGGTAGAATTGAGGAAAAAAAATCCATTTTTAGTAACAATCAAGTTACCAATATCTTGAAAACAGTTAGTCCGATTTAAAAAAATTTTAAATATTCATTCTTAGCATGCCCAAAATTTGTTTGCGATGTGCCACGGGTTAATGCTAAAGCATAGTTTCTGCAATAATCGCCACATTAATTGATAAAAATCGAAAGTGGAAAAAATGCAGCTCTAATGTACATACTACAAGTGAGAAAATAATGAGTCTAAAAAAGATTTGCCAAAAAATTTAACATAATGATAAAAATAGTACTTATCGGTAACGCATTATTTTTTGTATGGGAATAATAGAAAAATTTACTAGTTATTAGTAAGTCGTTATTATTTGTGTTTAAAGTAATGCACAAAGTAAGCTGGTGTCATTATTGGAAGGGAGAAATGTATTGACATGTCATTACCGTTTTCTGCACTGGGTTGTGAATCATATTTTATATATTAATATAAACAAATTAATACGCAAATGTAAATATTATGAATTTTATAAATAATATTATCATTTAAATCACGTAGGAAAACTTGAAGGTGTTTTTATTATGGAATGTATTGAAGGTATAACCCAGGGTACACTGAACAAAATACATGCAACATTTTACGAAAAAATCTTTAGTAGTTATTTTTTTCGTAATATTAACGAATATTTCGTATATTATACGAAATTCAGTTTAGGCAAGAATTGACAAATTTTACAAAATAACGAAATCTTTCGTGTATTTTTTTTTTTTTGGTATATTATAAATGATAATATTATTTTATTTTCTGCATTGAACATTATTTATTATTTTTACTTTTCGAATGAACATATTTTAATTTTTTTTTTTTGTAACTAGAGAACAATTTGGACTACAACCAAAAATTTTTAGTTTTTAAAATTTCTGTTTTTTTGTTTGTTTAAATTTCTAAAGAAATTGTTAAGTAAATAAAAAAGTTTTTAGAAACTACTACTGGTTAGTGTACATGTAGTATTATATACTTATATACTATACTTTTTCTCTAACCCTTTCACTACCGACTTTTTGGAATTCAGATTGTTGTTTGGGGTTCTTAAATTAGAATTAAAAATGTTGGAAAAAATGGGTCCAAAAATCTAATTTTTAAACTTCTTAGCCCGTTTTTACAACTAAAACATTCGATTATCTAAAAAAAATTTGTTCTGGTCATTAAATGAAGCTAAGTGCAAAATTTCGAGTTTCTAGCTTTTCTAGTTTAGGAGATATACCAAATGTCCTATTTTCGGAGATAAAGGCTGATTAAAAAATCGGACTTTGTTAACAATTATTGCGACTATATATACCCGATGAACAGATTATGCATATTATGCATATTTTTTCAATGTTTATATGCTAATGAACATATTTAAACAAATACATTAAGTCTTTTTGCACTATAATATTTTTTATTTTTTTTTCAAAATGAGTACACTGTAGTGTACAAGGGTAGTCAAAGGGTTAAATCTTTAAAATTCATTATCCCTCTCAAATCCCTTAAATTGTATATTTCTTTTAAAGAATTTTATTTTTAAAAAGTTTAGTATCTACTAGTTTTAATATAAAGTTAGCTTTATAAAGTACTTTATTAAGTATTACAATTATAGGCTCAAAATGGAGTCAGAAATAGTCTCAAAATATTTTATTCAAATTTATAATTTTTTTTATGAAAGTGGTTCTTACAAAAGAGTTCATATGTATGTTTGATGTTTGGCATGGGATTGTTACCGCTTTCAAAACGTGTTCTGATGATGGGAACCTAGAAAATTCCCCGAAATAGATCTATCAACACATTCCTGAAAGGGCCAAATAATAAATTTGAAACAAAAAACTCTATAGATTATTTGTTAAGACAATATCCTAATGAAGAAATATAGAGTATGGCCTCGAACTTGAATAATTTTCATTTTCATTCAAAAATTACTCAAAAAAATATTTAAAAAATTCTATAGACTCAAAAACTATTTTTTTTGAGCTTTTTATGAATTGTTTACCAAATATTCAAATTCAATTACATTTGAGAGTCAATTCTGAACCATTTTTTGGATTTAATGATTTTCTTAAACTTGTGTATCTTTTTATCATGATAAATTTTCCACTCATGAAATAAAAACCCTCAAAAAGTATCCATGTTTTTCTGTCTGGGATACTATAATAATATTTATTATAAAAATTGGATTATAAAAGGTAATTTTAAAGGTATTTTTTATCAAATTATTATATTCAAGCTACAGATTAAATTAAAAAAAAGTAATACAATTATACAAAAACTATTTAAGTGCAAAAGATAAAGGAAAAAAACCAATCTGTTGCATATTGTACTCCAGTATTGTGAATCGACCTTTATTTTCAGAACTGACGTGATTTAATTTTAGTTTAAGTTTAAATGAAATATTACCTATCTTGGGTTTAATAAATAAATTACATTACATTTGTTAATTTTCAAAAATTACCAATAAAATTTTTTAAAAATTTTTAATTTTAACATTTTATTTGAAAAACTACGAATATTTTTTTTAATAATAAAGCAAAAAAATTAAAAAAAAATCTTCTTAAAATGTATACAAAATTTGGTAATTTCGTATATTTTACGAGAGATTTTCGTGGTGTGAAACAACGAAATTCTTTCGTAAAACACAAAAAAAAAAATTAATAAAATGCACTCAAAAATGTCATAATTCCGTATATATTAAAAAAATTTTTCGTGGTGTGAAACAACGAAATCCTTTCGTAAAACACAAAAATAAATTCGTGAAATGCCACAAAAATTTTGTAGATTTCGTGTAACAAATGAAAGATTTTGGTGGTGCGAACTATTTCGTACAATGTACGAAAGGTTTCGTATATATTACGTATGGTCTTGCTCTGTGATGTCCGCTCATTTTTTTTTTTTTTTTTTTTGAAAAATCGCCAATATTTATGGAAGAAATCGTCGAAACGATCAATTTAAGAATGAAAAATCGTCAATGAACGAACTAGTTCAATTGAACTACTCACTCAATTGAACGATGTGATTCTTTCACCAATATTCGATCTTGTCGTTCAATCGTTCATTTCGTTCTTTTTATTCGTAGAACAATTGTATATCTACCCAGCTAGAAAAATACGAACGGCAAAGCATTGGCCCAGTGCTTTCAACGGTGGTATGAGCGTTGGCAGAGCGTTGGATATCTGAAGATTTAAGTGCTTTGCCAACCCCAAAATGATAACACCAGGCAGGGCTAGGCCGTTCCTTTTTTTAAAACGTACTTTGGTACTGGCAAAGCGCTCATTGCCAGTGCTTTGCCAGTACCAAAACCATAATTTTAAAACGTTGGCAAAGCATTGGTAGAACAACCAATAAAGTGCTTTTTTAATAATATAATAAGTGCTTTGCCAACCCCAATATGATTACACCGGGCAGGGCTTGGCCGTTTCCTTTTTAAAACGTTGGCTAAGCACTGGCAATAAGCGCTTTGCCAGTACCAAAACCAAAACGATCAATAAAGTCCTACTGAGTAATTCACTTCAGTAAGAGTTGTATTATTTCTTATTGAATGATTTTGGTAATTTGAATAGAAATAACAATAGGCTTGCTTCAAGCTAAGTTAATTACAAAATAACTGAATATTTTTTTTATCAAATTATTTTTGTGATAAGTTAGCACGATTTTTTACTACAATTTTACTAAAGAAAGAAATTTGAAATAAATTTCTTAAGTAAAATTTTAGTACAAAAACTATACTTTGTGCTGACTATACTCCTATTATATTCTTAACCTTCAAATCATAAATTGCAATTTAGTTTTGAATTTTTCACTTCTTGTTGTGAACAAGGGATGTCCCACAGTTTTTATTAAGTTAACGGTTTTAAATTTTGTAAATAAGTACTGGCAATGCACTTTTTGCAAATGTTGGGAAAGCGTTCTAAGTCAGTACTGTGCCAGTGCTTTTTTATTTTTTACGGTTGTAAATTTTGTAAATCAAGTACTGGCAAAGCACTTTTTACGAAGCGTTGGCAGAGCGTTCTAAGCCAGAGCTGTGCCAATGCTTTTATTATTTTTACTGTTGTAAAGATTGTTAATTAAGTACTGGCAAAGCACTTTTTACTAACGTTGGCAGAGCGTTGTAAATCAGTGCTTTGCCAGCACTTTATTTGTTGGATCATTGGCAATAGTGCTCTGCCAGTGCTTGATTTTTCAGACCATTGGCAATTTCTGGCTGGGTATTCAATCAAATTACTTGCAAGAGCAATTATTTTTTTTTAGAAAATAGTAATAATATTGTTTTAAATTAGGAAAAAAAATTAAATGTTTTTTTACATAAAATAAATAAATTTTTGTTAGAAAAGTTTCAATTTTATAACGCTTTTTTTGTGAAACATGAATAGTGCGTAATAATTGTTAACTAACGACAAAGTTTACAACACGCAGATCAGTCACAAGTCAAAGCATAAAAGAACGATTGAACGATTTGAACGAAATGACTCGAATTGAACGATAAAGACCGAGTCTCCAAAATGAACGCTTAATCCCAACTCTATTGACCAATTTTAAAATCTGAAATTCCATAACGAAATATTAGTTACTAGATTTGTTTTTTTTTCATATTTAAGGCCGATTACTGAATGCCCAGTTAAAATTTGACAAACAGTTAAATTGAAATTTTATATGGGAAACAACAACAAATGTGTCAATTAAAGTCGCAGTTAGAAGTTAACGGGGCATTGTGAAAATGAGCTAAAAAAATCCATAAAAAGAATTTAAAAAAATAAAATATTAATAAAATCACTAAAAGTGAAATAAATATTAAACATCTGTAAAGTTGGAAAAATGGGCCAAAATCCATAGAAAATATAAAAACGCTCTAACTCGAAAAAAACCAAAATATTCTTAAAATCTATAAAAATTATCGCAATTACAAAATCGCTTAAGTCTATAAAATGTACATAGTAATCTCCAAAATTGTGAAAAAATACAAAACTTGTATGTACTAATTTTGATATAAAAAAGTTAGATAAAAACGGTAAATCGAGTAGAAACGTCAAAATCCGTAAAAATCTAAGAATTGCCATAATTGAAATTAAATCGATCAATTTAAAAATATATAACTTAATCTAAAAATATATTAAAATCGTTTAAATCGTAATTAAAAAGTCAAAATATTGAAAAATATCCAAATTCGTTAAGAAGTACAATATAGGACAATATCCTGAAAACATCCGGAAAATATAAGAATCGCTATCATTAAAAGTCGCTTCAAAGTTGAGAATTTTTTTTCAATATGAGTATCGTTGGAAAGTATTTCCAATTACATTCAAAATTTTAATCACATGTAGATTATACGTTTGTTTCTTATACGAAACAAACATTTTTGTTAAAAAAAAAAAAATGTAAAACAAAATATTTTAAACAAGGCCATCTTCTCATTCGCATTCTTCTGTTGTCTTTTAGAAAACTATACACAGAGAAAAATGTAGCTATTTGCCAACTCAAATTTCGGTTATTACGACCCAGCAAAAAATTTCCAAAAAGGTAAGCGGGTTTGTAATCAAGCATTTTGGGCAGAACGCATTCCTTACTAGATTACCTACTCGATTCTTTTAACAGGGCGTGAGACTAAAATAATTGATTCTTTAGAATTGATTATTTTTTTTTACCGAAGAACCATTTACTTTATATTTTAAAGAACTACATACATTTTTTAATAAAGAAATAGTTCCATTGTAAAACTACGAAGTACTTACACAAAGAAATAAATAAATAGAATTTGAAAAAATATATGAGATGAATTCTTTAAAATTGTATAACTTCTTTTTTCAAAATTAGGAACTACTTCCAATAACGTCCTTTTATTAAGAAAAAGTATATGATTACTTCTTCAGTACAAAAAGTTATACATATAAGTTAATAACATTGTTATTTTCTATTAAGTAAATAATTACTTTGTTATTGAGTTCATGCTTTCTGGTTTAAATTAAAAGAATTGATTACAATACTACTTGCTTTTTGACTCTATCGTTGGAATGAGTTTGGTATTGCAGTTACTAAATTTGGCAATGAGATATGTAAGCAAGTGTGGGCATCACCTTCGTTTTGGAATGTGTAATTTTTTCCTGGGGAATTTCGCTTATTACGAATTTCGGTCGTTTGGTACAATGGAACATAAGTTTTTACAACAAAGTTCGGGTAATTCAACTGAATCAGAAATCTAATGTAAATATCGTTGTACTAACTGAATTTAGAAGTTGTTACCATTAAAATACACTTTTCAATTCGGTAGGCACTTTATTTCTCTGGGTTGTATATATCCCAGCAAAAACTGTTCTGCAAAGGAAGGTCATAGGAAGGAATCATTCATTTAATACTGCAAAACATTAATAATTTATTATTAAATTAATAATAAAAACTTCCAAAGAATCATATTTCGAATGATGTTGATGGCAAGATTAGATTGGATTAGATTAGATCAGAAGGCACTATGCACCGCGACCAATGTAGGTCTTTTGTGCTGCCTAAGGTTACCTACAGATTCAAGCTACCTATAAAGCCAATTATCCTATTAGGCAAAATCTTCGCGATGTCGGAAGGCGAAATGAAGCGATCACCTAGAAACCTAAGTCTCCTATCACAAAGCCTGGGACATTCGCAGAGAACATGCTCCGAGGTCTCAGACACCATCTCGCAAAACCTACACAAATCCGTGTCCGATTGACCCATCTTGTGCAGATGGTATCTGAGATTACAGTGTCCAGTTAAGTACGACACCAGGGTCCTCAAACCCCCCCCTTTCAAGCGACAAGAGTCGCCTCGACCCCCTACTGGAAAAAGAGATCAATCTTTTAGCCTGGCGCTGACCAGGAGAGTTTTCCCAGTAACCAGAGAATTCAGACTCTCTCCATGCCTTGAGCCTTTCCCTAACATACCCCGCAGGTATTCCACAGAATGGTTCAGGACCAATAAAGGGCTTCGGGCCCCGTGGTTGGCAAGACAATCTGCCCTCTCGTTGCCCTCATGACCAGGAATCCACCCCAAGGTTAGAGAGTTGCCTCTACCGAGCCTATTGAGAGTCTGAATGCATTCCATGACCAACCCGGACGACACCTTATAGGCCATTAAGGCCCTCAGTGCAGCCTGACTGTCAGAAAGAATGTATATGCGAGATCTGCGAGTTCCCCTTCGCAGGCATTCCAATGCACAGACACAAATGGCCCAAATCTCCGCCTGAAAAATGGATGGATATTTACCCATAGGTAAGGCACGCTGGAAGCCTGGTCCGAAGACGCGCCCGCACCCGTGTTCCCATTCGACTGCTTAGAGCCATCAGTGAACCACACCTGAGAACCATCTTCCGGTTCCCAGGATTGATTGGTCCACATGTCTCTGTCAAACAATAACACATCAAAATATCTATCAAAGATCCACTCCGGTGATGACACTTGTTGATGGCAAGAAAATGTTAAATTCATCAATGAAAATGCCAAATTAAAAGAGAACAAATTTTTGGTGGGATCTTACTATCAATTTCAAAATGCTTACATGTGCTATTCCTTTAGATGTTGTATCGTTCTAAAACACTTTCTATTAAATGTCCAAGTAAGTTTTCTTCTTAAAGTTGTCTTATGTGTCCAAATTTTTAAAACACTTTCAAATTTAATTTTATTAAATTTTTTCTTTTGTTAATTCCCTTAGACTTTGATTATAATCTGTATAGTTTTAATAGAATGTATATCGGATCATTCGTATACCAGTGAAGCCATGTTGATATGTGGTACCTTATGTGGTTATATGATAATATGTACTTCTTTACTAATTGGTAATGACTTAAAAAAATTTATTTTATCAATAATATTTGTAATAAATTGTTGTGTTGTTTATATTTTCTCAAAATTTTGTAGGTCATTTTTTGGATTGTATTATAGATAAACGCATAGCTTGCCTTTTCAATTTGGCCGCCCTTATATTATTTACATCTACGGGGGCGATTATTATACAACATTGGTCACCGGAATATCATTTAAAAGAGAAACAAATTTATTAACTTTTGCAGGATCATTGTCAATAATTAATGCATTTGTATTTCTAATCGAAGTATTTGTTATTTTAAGAAATTAAATAAATAATTTTAATTGTGCGCTCTGGTAGGCTAGTTGGTAGAGTGCTGGCTTATCAGTGCGGGGGTCGTGGGTTCGATTCCCACCAGAGGCACTGGTCTGTTTTCGCTACAACGCGCCGAAGGCCATAGTAGCTAGTGCTCGGTTAGGGTAATAGTATATAATTTGTAATTATATAATTATTAATTAATAAAATAAAAAAAAAAAAATAATAATTTTAAATTATAAAAAATCATTCGATAGGGAAAGAAAATTTTAATTGGAAATTTTGTTATTTTTTCTAATAAGGTACAATAAAATCTATTTAATTACACAGTGCAACAAAACATTTTGGGCACAATTTCTCCAATGATACAACGCTAAGAGAAAATATGGTTGGAATGATTATATTCGAAGACAACCATATTATTAAATGTTTGTGGCAACTATACTCTAAGCAAAAATGTTCTCACTACTTACTTTATTTAAGTGTAGTAATCATTTTCAGATCATGTTGAATTATTTTGTAATCATAGAAAATCATACTATGATCAATAGAAACATATTATGATAATTTCGTGACACGTACTTTAATTAGGAGAACGTGCGGTAATTTGGTAGTAGTTATTTTTTTAGTTTATAAAAACCACCCACCTCTAATTTTTTTTAGTCTTTTAATAGATCCATGCCAAAGAGTGGTTAGTAGTGTAGCTTTTTAACCCAAAAGAAATGCAGCTAAATTATTCGCTAGTTGGATTTTTTGGCGATCTGTACAATGAAAAAAATGTGGGATAATTTGAGGAGTTGTGGGGTAATTGGGACTCTATAAAAAATATACTAAAATTTAAAAAAAAGTAGTTTTAACTGTAATTTTTATTTACTAGATGATAATTAACGAGATAAATGAAATAGAAATAATGTAACAGAAAGAAATAAAAATACAAATAAAATTAAATATGATAAGAATAAAGAAAAGTTTTTAGGTTTCGTCTGAATACTCTGAGTTGTATTGAATGCAGGTATAAAAGCTGGCCGATATTTTAGTACATTTTAAGTGAATAGCCCCTTTTTGTATTCAAGGACATTATTTCAAGGACATTTCATTGAAAAAAATTATGCAAAGATTTATATCCAAAGATATTGGTAAAGATGATGACAGCCGTGGTTTTTTAATAGGTGGTTTAGTAGCACTATGTTTCGTAGCATAGTTAAAATTGCTTAAATATCACGTCCCAATTTACCCCACCCACACGTCCCAAATTACCCCATTATGACCAAAGTCACAAAAACTGCCATAATCTTTGCAATGTTTCAATATTTGCGTAAACCAGTATGTCATTTGTAATATATATAACGTAACAACAAATTTTTTATATTTACGCTCATAGAAATAAACCTATAAAAATAGCAGAAAAAGCTACTAAAAATTTGTTAAAAATGATATTGCAGAAAAAACTGCTAAATTTGGCAGATTTTTTTGCTAAATAATAATAAAATAAGACCAGCAAAAATAAATCTGTTAACTTAACAAAATTTTAGTTATATTCGATGTGAATTTTAGTTAATTGAAAAAAGCATTTACTAAAATTAGCAAAAAAATTTTACTAAATATTTGTAGACACAAAATAGCAAACAAAAACTGTAGTATTAACAAAATTTTTGCTATATTTACCTAAAATTTAGTAGCATGCATATAACAGTTTAATTTTTTTAACTAATTTTAAGTAGCTATTTTTTTTGGATATTTAACAGGTTTATTTCTATGAGTGTACTTGTGAAACAAAATACTTTTGTTTACAAAAACCTGAACATCAAAAGAAACTTTTTTTGTATGATTTTTTTTTTAGCTACATAAAAGTAAAAAAAAAATACACCTCCTAAATTATGCATTGTTCAAAGTGATAATGATTTATTAAGGAACAAGACACAATACTTAGAAATTTTGAAAATGCACTAGTATGGGAAAAATTTAAAAATCCCTAATTTACCCCACATCCCAAATTACCCCACCTTGCCCTAATATTTTCTATGAAAAATTTTAAAACGTTCTTACATTTTCACGCACACTTTTTAAACCACTGGACCGGTTTAGACAATTTTTCACATCAAATTTTTCAGTAAAAAATAAACTATCTTGCAACTTATCTGGTGTATTCGCATTATGACCGCCATTTTAACAGATAATAATTTAAAGAGGTGGTTAAAAAAAATTCAGTCCAACTTTGTAAAACGCTTAGGAGGTTTTATATTATTATAACCCTCAACCATATGCGATGAGGCAACATACATATAAGTTTTTCATTCCGTTTGTAACTCATCGAAATATAGGTCTAAGACCACATAAAGTATTAGTATATACAGTGGAATACGCTTATAACGAACAGCGATTATAACGAACGATTTTTCTGGTCCCAACGCATTTACTAACATATTTCATACAAAGTTATACGTTTATAACGAACTATTTATATAACGAACTAATTTTTTGAACCCTTTTACGAATTTTTATAAAAATGTTTACTGTTACAACAAACGCATTAAAAATCAAATTTTTTATGAAAAATGTGTTGAAAAATTTTGAAAACTTTAGCTTTTTACTTAAAACTTAGCTAAAAAGTATTAAAAACCGTATGAAACGCAATTTAATGGAAGACTTGTTTAATTGCTTACAAACAAAAATGAAGAGAATTTATGATAAAAACCTGAAATTTTATTAAAATGTTTTCAACGCTTAACTTTGCTTATAACGAACAAAATGGTCCGGTCCCTACGGGTTCATTATAACCATATTCCATCGTACATTCTTCATCCTCATTGAATTTTGAGACGATTTTGCTAAGTCCGCCTGTCTGGTGAAATGGAGATCACGGCGCGTGAGGTTATGAAAATAAATTGGTAAAACCAATTTTAATGCATATTCTTGTTTGACAATCATTTGGTAATAATTAGAGCTTAGACGTTTTTTTTTTTTTTTTGTTTTATATAATTCTAATCTAATAAATGGGCTACAAAAATGCAATTAAATCGAAATATGCAATAAAAACAAAAAATATGCACTAAAAGTTTAAAATTATGAACAAAAATAAAAAAATACGCGATTAAATTGAAAATATGCCAATATGCAACAAAAAAATTCCAAAATATTCATTTATAAACAAAATCTTTGATACGGAAACGTATTTGGACAAAAAACCGGTTTTGGGTTACTGACTACAAACATGCATTTGCATGAAAGTCGCTGCCCTGGTGATTATATATGGTATCATACATAGCCATAGTTTGATATATATATATATATATATATATATATATATATATATATATATATATATATATATATATATATATATATATATATATATATATATATATGGCCCAATATGATTTATTTTTGCTATTCGTATAAGGTATATTTATATATTGTTTTATATAACCCCATACGTAATTATACATAGTATATGCACCTGAAGACTAAATTATTAAAAAAAAAAATTTTTCTTAAAAATTAAAAAAAAATTATATAAAAAACTTGAAAAATTTAATAATATTTAAGTATTTTTCAAATTTGAAGTGCATATTTTAAGACTTTTAATACATATTTTATGTACGTAAAACACAAATACACTGATAATAATAATGCATAAAAATACCAATAAATGTCAAAATAACACAAACCTTCGTAAAATAAACCAATATTTGTTCATTTTACGAAAGTTTTTGTTGTTTTGACATTATTTTCGTATTTTTAGCATGGATTATTATGAGTGTATAAAAACTTCCGAGCTTAATAATAATATATGCTTAAAAATGCAAAAATAACTTAAATTTGTTCATATTACAAAAGCTTTTGCTGCTTGAACATTAAATTCGTATTTTTATGGCATTGATTTTTGTGAGTGTAGTAACTACTACAATCATAATAATCCATGCATAAAAATACGAAACAACAAAAACTTGTATAAAGTAAATGAAAAATTTGTAATTTTACTAAAGTTTTTGTTATTTAAATTTTTTTTTTCGTAATATTATGCATAACTGTTGCACAGTGTTATATATTTTCATAACAAATTTTGCATAATTTTCTATTACATATGAGTTTTATAGTAATTTAAAATTTGTTTTTGTATTTGTTTATAGGTTATTGCCATTGTTTGCATTGTATTATGGGAAACCACTGGTAATTTCTCCAATAATGCCTTGATCGTATGCGGTACAATAGGTGGATTCACCATTATTTGTGGCGTTTTATTGATCGGTAAGTTTTTACGAATATTTCATATATACAAATTTTTTAATTTTCATATTTCCCTTTTCCATACTTTTAGGACATGTCATCAATTCTGTGGTAGAAAAACGTTTAAATGGTTTATTCTCCATCATTGGCTGTGTCTTGTTTGTCATTGCCGGTGCTTTGGTTATTGATCAATGGCATGATAGATCTGATATTTTATTCAAGGAAAGCAAACGTAATGCCTTAGCTGCCGGTTCATTGATGATTATTAATGGTGCTGTCTTCTTAATGGACACCATTTCCATCTTCAGAACGTAAATTTCTATCTGTTTTGCATTTTATTAAAATCTTATGAAATAGGAATCCTCAGATATCAATGTTTTATTGTAAAAAAAAAAAAAAAATTGTCTAGTATTTAAGTTTTAAAATCTCTACATTCCCATTATTACTGTAAATGTACTCGTATTATGTATTTCGTTCTCCAATATACAATTTCTATATATTTATATATGCTTTTAATTTGAAAATGTTGTAATATTATTAAATTTATTTATGTACTGCTTCATAATAAAGATTTTTTTACTGTCTGTTGATAAAAAAAGGAAAATTTGTTTGCTGGGTTGTGTTTTCTTTTAAGCTTTTTCTTTATATTATGGTTCCAGTTGTCGAGATCTACTCCCCCCAATATTCTTGTGTAAATTTTTTGTGTTGTATATTAAAATTTTATGTTTATTTATGTGTATATGTGTGTGTGTTTTAACTTATTTTTTTTCCAAAATTTTTTAATTTAATTTAAACATTTTTTGATTTTTCTAGACGTGTTGAAATTCCCGTGATAAAAGAAGTTAGTAAAAATAAATTGGAAATAAATCGTTTTTAACTGCAATCATGATTTATGATCATCACTTGGACTGCTAGAAAATATTTTAAAATATTTTTTATTCTCCTAACTATAAGTTATTATTTTTAAATTTAGTTTATTGTAAATCATTTTTAATTTTAAGTAGCCAAAGTGTGATATTTTATGTTTAATTATATTTATTATTAAAAATATCAGCGAATAAATTATAGTATATGGCACTTTTTTGAATTGGTTGAAGGAATACCACTAAATCGATGCATATTAAATATCTGAATATGGGAACAATAAGTAAAAGAAATTTGAAGTTGATCTTCAGTATTTTGGCCAAAAAAAAAAAATTTTTCGTATTTTTTTTGAAATAGTTCTCAAAAGTTTCGTAATTTTTCGCTTATCACTGGAAAAATAATTTTGGTCCGCCAGAGGATTTTCTACTTTAAGCCAAATACAATTTCTATGTTCAAATTTAAAAAAATAGGAAGTACAGAAAGTGTACCAAAATTACTCTTCAGAAAATTTAAAAATATTTGTCCAATAAAAAGCCAAAAATTACGAAAGATTTGAGACCTATTTGGAAAAAAAATTCGAAAATTTTTTTTTGGTCAAAATGTATTACAACCGGTAGCCTTCAATCGATGTTAGGGAACTGAAGATCCACTTCAAAACATTTTTTACTTATTTCCCATATCTAGCTCTTTAATACGCATCGATTGAGTGGTATTCCTAGATTTTTTTATATATTCGGGACCCCCTATTATAGAATGACGGATATTCCACTAAATAGAATATGAGGAGTTGCGGCTAAGAGTTAAATTTTTATGTTTAAAATAAAATTATTTTGTTTTGATGGCACATCAATGAAAGTTGGCATAAGTATTGGGAGCTATTTTAGCATAAGAAATTAATTACAGTCAATTAAATCGCGTGAGGGGGTCAAAAGTTCTGGCGGTTTAAAGATATGGCGGTCTTAAAACTGTTGAAATTTTTTTTTTTGGGTTTTTTTAAATTTTTTTTTGCATTCGTTATTGTCACATAAAATATGACAGATAAGCCAAAATATCTTATGACTTTTTTTTACTAACAAATGTAAAGTAGTTGTGATTTTTTTTTTTCTAAAAATTGTGTGTTTATCCAAAATCGAGATTTATTCGCGATGAAAAATTTTTTTCCAATTCTTTATAGCATATTTAGGATATGTGTGGTTAAATTACTGGCAATCGTCTGATTACACCTGTAATAAAAAAATAAAAAAATCTGGGATGCTTTTTTATAACAAGAAAACTTAATATGGTCCAAAAAATCAATAATCATCAACATTTTTTAAACCGCCTCTGATTTTATAATAAGGCATCGATGGGCTTTCATTTAAAAAAAATTTCATCCGATTTCGGTGCAAAGCCTTGGATGTGCCAGATCAAAATAAGTTTAGATAAATACATACCGCTTACCGCTAATAATGACGTAAAGTAAAAAATGAAAAAACCAAATCGGTTCTACGCGTTAAATTTGAACAAAATGCATTAATTGCTACTAAAAAAAATTAGAAAAAGATTTGTAAATTTCGCACATTTTTCAAAAATGCCATAAAATTTTGCAATTTATTTTTTTATAAACCCGCCAGTGATTTTTTATGTAAACTCACAAAAAAACTCGGTTTACGCAAGAGTCCACCAAATTTCGAATGAAACCGCGAATGTGCCTCGCGAAAAACTGGTATTTTAAAAAAATTACGTTTTTTTCTTTCGAACTTTGATCTGCTGAAACTCCTTAACTATTCGTGGCACATTAACGGGCTTAATTCCAAAATGTTTAGAATTACAACAGCTACCAACTCTAGTTCAACTGTTTTCATTTTATAGAGGGGGCCGAAATCCTGATCAAAAAATCTCGAAAATTTAAAAACTCTTAATTTTTGGTTTCAAAACTTAACCGTTTTATAACTTCTTACCAAGCGATGAAACATCTATCAAACCAACATTAAAATAATCTCTTATATGTACTGACTTTGTGTTATGCCGGAAAAGATTGAAATATAAGGAGAACTTAAAAAAAAAGCGAAAGAAGATAAAAACTATGGATTATTTGAAGCCATTTTCATCGATTTTTCAACTTTAACCCTCTGTAACTTTTACGGATAAAGTGGGGTAATCCTTAAACATTGCTCAGTGATGGTTCAAGGTCTTGTTTACACAACTGCATTTACAGTTTTTCTAAATTCCAAAAACTGTCGGTTTTTAAACATTTATTTCAGTTTCACTGAGTTGAAATTTAAAAAAGATTTTGTGATATATATTTTTTAAAAATAAATATTCACGAATAATGAAGATTGCACAGTGTGATATTTCACAAAAATTTTGGAAATAATTCGGCCATTTCTCACTTAGTGGTACGATTGAAATGAAATTTGTTAGCGGCATAGCTGAAGTAATGTCGAGCTTAAGTTTGAACCTTGGACTTCACAGATCCCCCAGGGCGGTAATAAGTAAGAAATGGCCGAATAATTTTCAAAAATTTGGTGAAAATAACCCATTGTGGATTAGTACATGAGTGTCACTTCGTTCAGTTTAAGATCATATTATCATGAATACCAAATAGAAAATAATAATTTATTTACAACAAGAGCCAATAGTTAATGCTCATGCATTTTCATGGTTATCAAACTAATCATCAGGCATCTTGTATGGTATCTTCTAGGGCAGTTCTGGCAAATGGTGTCACTGGTGGTACCCGAGCGGATTTTCGGTAGCATGCGGCATTTTCTAGAATATCTTCAAGTGTCTTAATTTTATAGGAAAATTCTGTCAGAGGTTTAAATATTTATTTTCGCAATGTGCTTTTAAAATCGTAAATGGTAGAATTGTGTTCATAAAGGTTGTAAATAGTTTTTTTTTTTTACAGAATTTCGGTAAAAAAAATCGGGGAAAAATTGTTTACAAGAATCAAAAGATTGGAACAATTTCCGCAAACCCGGAATTGCTCCGGGAATCCCGATAATTTTAAAATACAATTTAAAATAAAAAAAAGTTTAATAGTCAAAATTTTTTCAAAAAAAAAATTTTATGTAAAAAATTATTTTAACATTTACAGCAATAGGTAATTTCACTGTTTAACTTAAATGTTTGAAATAACTCACTCTAAATCGCAGCCATAAAAATTTTTTCATTTAAAAATTTGTCCAAATCACTTTCATTACCAAATTTTGTCCAAATGCCATTTTGGGTCGAACTCTTTGGTCGGACTCGATTGATGCGTAATATTAGTTTTGTAGTTTTAACATATTACTGAGTTTTTCTGAAACAAACTCCCAGACTTAAGAAAACCTTATAATGGGGACTTATTTTTTGAAAGATTTTGAGTCATGAAGGACATTTTGCATATAAAAATTTGACATTTGAAGAGGTTTACTAGTCTTAGAATTTTTTTTCATATTTCAATAGTTTGAACTTTTTTTCTATATGCTATGAAAATTTTGGAGATCATATAGTGTGGACCGATTTTCAACCCGTTTTTTTTTTTGTTTTGTTGAGGAATAAAAAATAAAAGTCCCTAACATAGACAATTTGTAATTTTGCCCACTATTTTTTCGAAAAATAAAAAACAACGATTTTTTTGGGTGTTCTATTAATTTTTGAGTTTACCCTCGTACCATTTTAATGCAAATCAAAATTTAAAAAATCCGGCTACGTTAGGGACTAAAGTATTTATTCGTGTGTGAAACAAAATTAAATTTTTTTTGCTCAGATGACTACCCTTGGCTCCACGATGAACACCCGATTTTGCCTTTAAAAAGGGGGTATAATAAGGGTGCCCTAGCCCTATGCGCTTCGTACTCATTTGTTTTTGTAAAAACACTTAGCTATAGGCCTGTGTGTTTAATACACACATAGAGCACTCAGTACTAGCATACGAAATACACAAACAACTTTGTCTTATTAGTTTTTTTTTGTCGATCTTCACTGTATACACGCAAGTTGCAAAGCAACAACACTTTCGTATGCTTTGCTGGTAAACATTAAAATATTTTTTTCTTTTTCTTTGTATGTATTGGTTTTACAACAAAAATATTGAATAAAAATTAGTTTTTTCTTTAAATATATTGGTGTTTGCTCTTCCATAAGGAACTCTTGGGCACTCCTGGGAATAATGAAATGGTTACCAGGGTTGCCATGGTAGTCCGAATTCTAAATTTATATTGTGGTTTGTAACGCAAAAAGAAAACTTTTTTGAATAAACCACTTATTTATTTTTATAATTCCTTAACTATTGTCGTTTGTATTGATTTCTAAAGCTAGTAAACCGCATTAATATGAAATTTTTTTAGAATTTATTTTTCGAGGCGGGATCCCAAAAATTTAAATAATGTTAAAAAATATATTTTTTTAAGCCCCGAAATTCTTAATAAAAATTTACACAAGACCTGGAAAAGGGTCTATAAATGAAATAATGCAATTAAGGTGGTACGCCGACATTTTTTTCAACAAATAACTCTGTTTTTGGTACGCAACAAAAAAGTCTTTCCGCCTCTGTTTTAGGGTAAAATCTGATTAAACTTTTTATCAATGTTGTTTTCTGTCATAAAAAGACGAATTAATTTATCCCTAGAAGACAATAAACTGTTTTTTAAATTTTCTATTGTCTACAAGAAGAAGTATTTTTTCCTAATAGGGGAGTTTTTTTTCACTATTTTAAGATTTTTGATAATATGACACTTAGTATGAAAAGTTCAACCGCTAAAATTTAAGTCAAATCGAAAAATGTTAAATCGTTCCAAAGAATGTGAAGTATTTGGTTTTAAACGAACCTTCTAAACTACAACACCGATAATAAAAACACGATAATAATTTTAAAAATAATATCCGCCATTTTGAATTTTGAATTTGTTTTGAGATTTGCATTTTGATGAAAATGCCCACCAGGCGGAGACATCAGAGTATTTATTAAAAAAATTCTGAAAAATTACCATTTTGAGATTTTTTGATATGAGACTCAATAATCACCTTTATGCTAATCCACGTAAATATTTCTTCAGTAAATTCGCCCGTACTCCATATTTTAACTTCCAAATCTTAAGAAAAAGGAATTTGAGCGGGATCTCAAGGAGATTATTTTTTTTTTAATTGGTAAAAAATTACAAATTTTTGTATGAAAACAAGTTTAAAATTCTAGAAATTCCGATATTTTTGAATGAAATTACTCGAGAAAACAAAATTGTTGATACCCATATTTTTAATGCTGTGGACCTAGGGTGGCCACTTATTGAAACATTTAAAATATAGGTTATAGATGCTCTTCTGGAAAAGTCATGCTAATGTTGAACGATTTTTAATATTAAAAAAAGCCCAAACACCCCTAGATGACATTAAATGAGCATTATTATATGCTCAAACCAATACTCGAAATTCGAAAAACATTGTTTTTTTTGTTAGAAAGTGTTTTGCAACCGTCAGATAATGACAATGTAATTAATTTTATATTAATTACTGTAGAATATACTTTAGTTAGTCTCTTTACAGGAAGAAGAAGAAGAAACATTTTTATTGAAAAATTTTACGGACACAAGGGATACACCAGACTGCCGCAGTTTCGTTCCCCTCCTGGGACTCGTCAGTGGTTAATTTATGTGTCAATTGAACAAAGTATTTTATATTGTTAATTTGCTCTATATGAAACTTTTTTATTTTCTGGTGTCGTACAGGTATTTGAACTCACTGCCTTAGCATCAAGCTATGCATCGTAATCTCACCTCTTAACGAGTTGAGCCACGGTCGACACAGCGATGATTGTGGCTAAAGTGGAGTTTGGTCACACTACGTACACACAAGTATTGTTTCGATCAGAAGAGACAGAATTACCTAATACCAATGCACAATTCATTTCTCAACTAGAATGCTTTATCTTCTTAATTTCTTAAAAATTGTTCATTGTTTTTTGAATAACAAAAATTTTCGGACATGTTTTTATATAACTTTTATTTCATACCCAATTTTCCTATGTGTTAGTAATTTATATAAGAAATATGTTATAAAAACGTCTAAATGGGTAATTTTTGACCCCACTTTAATGAATACGTTCTGATATTTTATGTCTTTACAACATACCATTTAAAAAATTAAAATCTGCAGATTCACAGTGTGTAGTTTCCTTGTTAGTGGAATACTTGTTTTAAATTTTGACTTTCTAGTCAAGGGAATTTGGGCTGGCCGAAGTGTTGGACACTTTTTCCCTTTTAGCCCACATTTTATCTACGTTCTTGGATAAAATTTCATATGCTTCTTATCGGTAACTTATCGCATACAGCAGGAAATATATATTTAAAATTTAGGTTTCTAGCCAAAGAGGTTGAGCAGGCCGTCAAATGGAAGACTTTCCCCTTTTTGAGCCACCCCCTCGCCTACCCTTGGGGGAATTTCCTAATTCCTCTTCGCAGATGTCCACACCGGAGTATTAACCTACGAATCAAATTTCAACTTCCTGATTCAGTGTTTTAGCTGGGCGATCTTAAGGCAATCAGACAGGTTTATGAGTTTTTCTTTTTAAAAGAAATTATATTTTCCCTGCTCCAATACTAACATGTTGATTTTAAATAAACATAGCATACTTTTAGAGAGAATTAGACATTTGAGTTTTAACTTTAGCTGTTAATTTTAAATTATCAAGTTAATTAATAAATTAATTAATAAATAATAAGTTAAATTAATAAAATTAATAATAAAAACCAACTAACATTCCTAAAAAAAAAATGAAGGCATCGATGTTTTCATTTTGTAGTTTAAAAAACTTAAAAAATATTGAATCTTTTTAAGTAACACTTAAATGAGAATAAATGAGCTGACATTTTTATTT
>CM037852.1:136723204-136741302 GCA_021234595.1 Delia radicum
TTTTTTTTTTTATATATCCCAAAAACCAGATATTGGGTCACAATAACGAACATTCCCCTATTTATTTCTGGTTTTCGTTTATCTGAAGGATTGGTATTAATGAAATACACATGAATACCATTAAGTATTTAAGAGCAAGTAAAGGCAATCTCATCAGCATCAGCCTCAATATTCTTAAATATCATTGTTGCTGCTGCTGTTATCATTTGCCACAGTCTCGTTAAAGCATTGATTGCATTTTAAAATGTTTGTTGGATTTACTTATTCTACTACTGCACTTTCATTTTAACAGTTTTTTTTTTTTCATTTTTTAACTTCTCCCATTGTAAATTGTACATTAAGATGATTTATTATACAAATTAATGTTAAAAAAGAAATTGTAAAAAAAATACATTTTATATTTTATCAATTACCAATTTTACATGGTTGGATAAAAAAGACTTAATTTTAAAAATTTCTTTAAAGAACAAATTATGGGCTTTTATAATAAAGGTAAATTACTGGTTTCATTAATCATTTGAATGTTCTCAATTGCGGTCTGTTGCCTAAAGTGCAACTTATGTTTTTTTCGTGCTGGTGCATGAATATGTCGAACTGTCATCGATTTTAAATTACGCCATCACTATTTAAAAAAGCTGATGCATTTGGATTGGAATACTTCATGTAGTTCTTTTATTAAGCCCAATACAGGGGGTATGGCTACATTATGGTACATTCCATTTATACAAAATCCTTCAAAGGAAAACTAAAAAAAAAGTTATTAATTTTTTCTCTAAAATTATAAACACTCATTTTTAAATCACACTAGACTATTTTCCGCCTTTTTTTTATGGACAGGCGTCATAAGTGATTTTCCATTTAAAATTGTATTATTTTGGGCTTATATTGTCAGATTGTCTGTATATTTACATTTTTCAACAACCTGCGTTGTAAGAATCAAACCTGCGCTCTTCTTACATTACAAACGTAACAATACCAAGTCATGACCGTTTAGCGATCACACCCAATATGGTCGAATGTAATGCAACTAAATTGCAGTTTTTCTTTTCTTTTTCTTCTTTTCTGTTATTGTATATTATACTCAAAAGTGACAACACTAACAACACAAATATTCTATTTTTAGATTTTTGTTTATTTTTCTAATCTCCTCCGTCTCTATTTCACAACGTTACCAGATTGATGTATTGTTTTTACGTTCAGTGTTGAGAACTTTGCGTTTTAAGTTGAGACAAAGTTATTTAAGTTATTGAGACAAAATTTCACAATTTATATATCCTCTTCTCTCTCTCAAACAATGATTCAATAATCATGGAAGAAAAATATTAAAAACTAAATGCAATTTGTCTTCACAAACGAAACGAAAAACGCATACATTAAGTAAAACTAGTTTTGTAATGAATCTTCATCATTGAGTGAAAGAAATTTTTAATAAATAAAATTATCGCATGGGTTCTACATTCCGAAAACGAAGTGAAAGTGTTCCCAATTCCACATAAGTGATTTGAAAAGAAAAATTTAATTTTCCACAAAACTTTTTAGAAAATAAAATTATTTTGAATATTAAAAGTAAAAAAAAAAACAATGTAAGTAAATGTGATATGTTGTAATATACGTTTATTTAACTGAAAAAGTGTTGTATTTTTTACGGGAAAACACACATGAATCCGGAACAAGAGGCCCCATTTTTAACATTCATGGAAAAAAAATCTGGTTTGGCCAAAGGTTTTTAGAGCGGCGACAAAACAGTTGAAGACCAGTTGTGGAAGGACTTAGCAAGTACATTAAACAGCATTTTACGAAAACGATGCAACTGGTTGGAAAAAGGCTTGGGCTGATTGGAAGGCTACTATTCGTAAAAATTGGCCGAAAATAGAGCAGAGGTAACGGCAACAGGTGGAGGACCCAATAATATCCAACACATACCATCCAAAGAAGATTCAGTTGCCAAACTTTCTGGCCTTTATACAGCAGTCGAAGGTGTTCCAGCTGCTAAATCATTCGGGACGACTATCAAAGGGTAAACAACAACAAATTCATCTACTGAATTGTCAAACTTAGATGGCCACCAGTTCCGACAATGTAGTAAACGTGATTTTACAAAAATTAAATAAAAATGACGAAGGAAATATAGAAAATAAGAACTGCAACCGACGATTTCCCTTTTTGATATCTCTTTTTTGATTTCTCAATTTCTACGCGACTTCTTCATTCAATCTAATCTATTTTGGACATATGACAGTTTTCAAACATTACACATATTTGTTAAAATTTTTGACGCTGTACTTTTTTAAACTGCTAGATTGAAGTCTTTTGCGATCATAATAAATAAGTACGCAATAAAGCTATTTTTTTTTATTAATTCTAAAACACTTGCGACTCAGTTTTTAATTATTGTCTTACGATTTTTCTGGTAGTTCCAAAGGATTTGAACAGTCACGAAGCCTTTTTCTATATAGATTTTCCGTTCTTTGTTTTTCTTTTTTAATAAATACCAGGAAATCACAATTGCGAAACTCATTTAATATTATTTTAAAAATAAGTATTTTTTTTGTTTAATTTTATTTTTATTAAAAAATGCACTCTTCTTTATTGCAATTTCATTCACTTTAAAGTGATAATTTGGTTTTATATACCGCATTTTTTTATGTTCTTGCTAAAAGAAATGAAATCGTCGTGAAAAAAATGATTCACTCGTTTTTCAGAACACAGCGGAATTGAAAATGTGGAATTAAAACGATTCCACTTTCACTTCGTAGTGGAATATAGAACCCAGGCCTATATGTTTCATAAAGTTCTTCGAATACTTGTATTAATTTTATGAAACATTTCAATTTTAATTTCATTGCTTCCTTGCAAAAATTCATTAATTATGTAATTTTTTTTATAAAAACTTTTTAATATGCACTCAAGAACTTCTGCTTTTAAAATATGTAGTTGTTTGGGTAGTAATACAGTTTTTCTTTATTTTTAACTTTTTAATGAGTTAACATTAAATCTTTACAGTAGGTTTTTGTTATTTAAAAAAATAAATGTTTGTTTATTTTTTACTACCATGTGGTTCATTTTTACTACATTTGTTAGTCATTTTTTGAACATGAAAAAACAAATGACAATGTTAGTTGAATTTACTAAATGTAAGTTGTCCTTTCTGAAATTTCATTTGTTTTTAACTACACTGGTCTTTACCTATATAGTATTTTCAGTGTACTTCTTAATCTTTCTTTGAATGCCCCTAATACTTATACTCACTCAATTGTATGCTTTTAATTGCATCTAACATGATTTTAGCATTTACTACTCTAACAGCTTTTCGAAATGCTTAAGGTTAGTTAGAGCATGACTTTGAAAAACGATTTTCTTTTTATAATTTTCACAACATCTTCATCTTTTACTTACTAAGCTTTTGTTTTAAGAAACTAAAGAAAATAAAAGAATTAAATAAAACAAATACAATTTTTTGTAATGTATTGCTTAAGTTTATTGTTTAAAACTTAAATAAAAAAAAACTGAAGTAAATAAAAAAATCCCCAATGAAGAGGAGAAGTAAATAAGAACATAAAATTTATGGTTTATTTACTACAAAAAAAAAATATTTGAAAAAAAGATAATAGCTTTTGGCTAATTACAAATAGAGACTCATTAAAAAATTATTTTTTTAATTACCATTTAGTTTTTTTTTTTTCTATCGCATTTATCTCTTTTGCCACCTTTTGTGAGAAATGGACGAAAAAAAAATGAACGCTTAAATAAAATTATAAAAAGATGGGTTATGTTTAACTAGAGTATACAAAGTGTGAATGTTTTGATTAGTTTTTTTTCCTAAATATGATTAAAATTAAAAGATTAAACACCGCTTAAGCTTACTTTTTAGTAGTATTATATAAAATTTATAGGTTTTAAATTCATTCCAAAATTTTACGTATTTAATTAATCATGAATATTATGCAAATACAAAACTTTTTATGATATTACTAATGATATGAGATTGGTTTTACTAACTTTAACATCCCGACGAAAAAAGTTAATATATAGTTTTATGATATTACTAATATTGAGATTGGTTTCACTAACTTTAACATCCCGACCAAAAAGTTAATATATAGTCTATAGCTTGATATAGTGGTATCATTTTTATATGTGGCCATATGTCATGTTATATTGTGGCCATATGTAACATCTCAGATTATTTTTTACGAACATTTCTAATATGGCGCTATATATAATCATATATCATTATTTCTTATGTTTATTTAGGTTGATTTTTTTTATCTCATCATACATGATTGATATAGCTATATATAAGATCACATATATTTCCATGTATAATTAATATTAAGTATTACATTTAAAAGAGTAAAAGCAAACAAATTCTATAATATTTATATTATAATTGGTATCACATATATTTTTCAAATAAATATATGTGTTAAAATTAATTAATATATAATAATTCTAAGTCCTAAGAAACTACTAACCCTTAAGAAGTAAAAGGGAATATGCAAATATTTAATTTGAGTTTTTTACTACCTACTGTACACCATGAGTATTTTTTATTTTCTTTCTGCCTGAATCTGGTGCCTTCATAATTCTTTATATTCTTCCATTTTTGTTGTTTGTAACAAAATCATTCACTTAGTACATTTTTTAAATTAGTCTATTTAATTTATTTATTGTTTTATTTACTGTTTTATTTATATTTTTTTTAAATTTACAATCTTTATATTCAAAAACTCTTCGGCGTGGCTTGATTTGATGTGTAGTATACAAAAAAAAAAATTTAATAAATGAAATCTACCGCAGTTTCATTTATTTGTAAGTCTTATAATATTTATATATATTTGTGTCTTTTCTTTTTTCTATATTTCGTCTACACAAGCTGCGACATCTACATCTCGTATTTTTATTTTTTCTCTCGTCCCCTATTGTGTTTACTAAACCTCTGCATGAATACATTCCTTTGTTAGTACACACCAACTGCAGGAAATCATTGTGGTATCAACTACTGTTAATTTTTCAACGAATCAATTCATATCTTGCTGCACGAAATAACCAAATCAAAATGTACAATAGTTTGTTTTTAAAATATAAAATCATCACAATAAGCTGTGCCCGTTCATTTAAAATTTAAGTTTGTTGTTTTCTTAAAAACTCAGCAAACCAACAGTCTACAACACTTCAAAGCAGTAGAACACACTCGTACATCTTAACGACATCAACATTCAACATACGCTGCAAATAGCATGCTAAGCAGTAAAGGCACTCGTACATATTAACGAACATCAAAATTTTTAAATACGTAGTTGTGTGATATTTTTCGTTAGCGAGTGGAATGTTAAGCGTAACAATTGTAAGTAGAAAAAAGTGTTTTATTTAAAAAGTCATATAAACATAATAGTTTGGTAGTTTGAATTAACTAAATATGTTATTTAAAATAAATGAAATTTCACTTAAATTATTAATAATTAAATTATTATTAAAATATTAATAATTTAAATAACAAAAAATAAATAATTTTTCATTTATTTTATTGCTTTGAATTTGATATTTAGTGATATTAACAGAATGGACTGTGGGAATTGTAGACCGTTTAGATTATTAGAAGATTCTGGCTTCAAAAACATTGTAAATTTTTGTATCAGTTGTGGCGAGTTTCGGGCCGATTCTGCTAAATTTAGCAATTTTTTTTTGGGACGTCATTTTGAACTAATTTTTAGTAACTTTTTCTGCTATTTTTACAGTCTTATTTCTATGAGTTGAAGATAAACCGCTGCACTCTACTTTTGTAGTATCATCTTTAAGTTTAAATAACCACCGAATATTAAAAAAAAAGATTTAGTTACAATATTTAAGTGTACACTCATAGAAAAAAGTTAGTAGAAAAATTAGTAAAACTGTTAGTACTTCAACTTAACACAAATTTAACTAATTTTTAGTAAATATTTTGCGAAACGGACAGCAAAATTTATATTTTTTCTTTCGATTTTTAGATGAAATGTTAGTCGAAAAGTAAAGCAATACTAAATGACTTCGATTTAGATCTGACGAAAAAGCTATTATTTGTAAACTGATCGGGGGCTTAAATATGGTCGCTGCCTTGCGCAACAACAATCATATATATTGTATTGACCCATTACTGCAAAATAATATTCAAAAATCAATACAAGAAATATCTCCTGTTTCAGAATTATGGTCGTTTATGTACAAAACTCGTGAAGTATTTTAAAGCCTCTGTCTTAAGTAAATCTGCAGACAACATTAAAAAGTTTTTCACCCACTCGCTGGAACACTATGTACTATCTATTTGTTTCAGTGTGAAAAAATTGGGGCAGAAATAGTTCAAATTTTGCAGCAAAAAATGAGCTAAATAGAATACCTAACATTAATTTAAACCATATAACAGCTATAATTAAAGTCTTGGAACTATTTGAAGAGACATTTAAGAAGTTAGAAGGGGAAAAGTATGCAACAATACACCTTGTTTATATATATATATATCTGTCACTTAAAGAAAGATGAAGCGCTGATATCGATGACTTAGAAATTTACAAAACAGTTCAAAGAAACATTAAACTAGATTCAGTAGTAATATAGAATCTAACTATGTTCCATAACATATCAGTTTTTCTGTATCCTCCATTAAACAAATTAGTTCAATTTAATGAAGAAGAAAAAACGCAAATTAAAGATATTCTTCGTATAATGAGAATTTATTTTCAAGAGCAATCTGACCAGAAAACCAAACGGCAGAAATTTCTAGTCATATTAGCGAATTCTAGTCTGATTTCTTACCACACATTGTAAACGTTACCCAAGTTTAACGCAATATCCCATGAATTGGTTCATGTACGAAAGTTTAAATATCAATTACTCAAGAAGATGTTAATATCATCAGAGAGAGTTTTTTCAGTAGCACGAATTTAATTACCGAAAAAGATGTAGCAATGGTTCACATGGTGCATCTATAATAAAATAATGTTTCTTAATTCAAACATAGATGCAACTGAAATGCAAATGAATTGTTTAAATGAACAAACTAATTTAAAATTTTAAACATTATGAAATAACACTATGCAAACAAAAAAAAACACGATAACCATTGAATTATTTTAATGTAGTGCGGTTTCCCTAAATACAAAAACAGTCGAAATTTAAAATTTTATGGGCAAGTTTTTTTAAGAATTTTATTTATAAATTTGAAATTTTTTAAGATATTACTCTACATATTTTATCCAAAACTTGATCAATTTTGTTAAAAAAAAATATGAAAAAATCCGATTTTAATTACTTCGAAGTTATCTTTTTGGCACTTTTTATATTTTCTATAGTTTGGGGTTATTCAGAAAGAAATTAAGAAAAAATATTTTTTTGTATAAAATTATTTTTTTTTTTAATTCATAAAAAATCGAAAACGGCAAAACAGTACTGTTTTTATGTAAATAGATTGAACTATATAAAATAAAAATCGGTCGATAAATTTTTGTTTTATTCACATTGAAGTAAATGTACCTTATTTTTCCGAATAACTTTAAAACTCTACTGATATCAAAAAAAAAAGATTAAATACTATTTGAATTTAATTTAATCACATGACAAAATTGGATAAGGCATTATCAAATTATTATAAATATGTGGGATAGTCTCTCCAAAAATAGCATATTATTTAAAAAATTCTTTTAAAAAAACTTGTTCATAGAATTTAAAATTTCGGTTATTTTTGCAAGAAAGGGGTTCATAACACATAAAAAACGTATAGTATCTATAAAACGTAATGCACTTTTTTTGTATAGTGTAATTAGCAATTTTGCAAAACGTCGAAGTGTTTCGGGAAAAATGAGCTAGTCATAATATTTTAATAGAATTATTTTAGGTTCTTATTTAAAAATTAATTTTTTTGTGTTGACTTTACTTCTATTTTATATCCATACATGTTTGTAATAAAATATATAGTAGAAAATCTAAATAAATTTTGTTTTACATATCGATTTCTATGGGTATTATTAGATAAAATATGTTGTCTTCTTAAAAAACCAACCAAACCAACAGACAGACTACACACTTAAAAGCAGTAAAACACACTCGTACATTTTTAACGACATCAACATATTCAAATACGCTGCCAAAACAGTAAAAGGCACTCTTGCATATTAACGAACGCAATTACAAGATCATCAACATTGGCTTGTTGTTGTAACTCGTACATTTCGTGCTCATAACCACTTCGTACACTGTTGTTGATAACAACAATGCTTGTTTCTACTTAAAATGTTTCTCACAATGCAGTAGGGGTTATGTTGCAAAGAGCATTCGGCAGTCAACGAGTCGAAAAATTGGGAATGAGTTGTTATGGCATATAAATGCACACATGCAGAGGTTTAGTGTTTACCAACACAATTTTGGTAGCAACAAAATTATTTAGGGTTAGGTTAGGTCGAAAAGAGGATTCGGAGAAGGGAAATACTTCCCTAAACCGACTCAAGTCCTGAGGACTTACACTAAGCCAGAATGTCGGCTTGTTGTGCGCTCTAAACAATCGGTTCTATGTCCTATGTCACCTTTACTATCCCAGGAACTCCGTCGCACTGACGAAACTCCTCACTTCTTCCATCCTATGCCCCTAACATCCCCCAAATGTGGATATTGGGGTCACTGGATAGTATTTCGACCCGGGATTCCGGCAAATGCCGGGCATTCACAGAGATAGTGTTCCAAGGTCTCCTCGTTCTCTCCCACAGGCCCTGCACACTTCCGAGTCCGCCCTACCAATACGGTGGAGATGGGCCCTAAGTGGTCGAGTGTCCCGAGAGGATTTCCATCAAAAGACTCAGTTCCTTCCTACTGAGATTCAGAATTTCCCTCGTCTTGGTCCTTGTCCGGGTGCCCCAGAGAATATTTGTAGTCCTGCCAACACCCGCATTTTCCCAGATGTTCCAATGCATGGTGTCAGCCCAGTCCACCAGCTCCGCCTTGAGAGCTCGAAAAGGTTTAGCGTTCTCCAAAGTGACTAATTCCAGGGAAGACCCTCCCCTAGCCAAATCATTAGCCACTTCGTTCCCCCGCTATACCACAGTGTCCCTGCACTCATATAATCTCAATGCGTCCCCGTGAAGAGAAATCGTTAATTTACCCCTTTACACCTGAGTATCGTCATTGATCCCACAGAGTCCGTAGATAAAGCCCGGATAGCCGCTTGGCTATCCGTGAAATCACAATATCACCGGTCAAGCCCATGACATTCACCTGCTTAATGCACTCCGTAATCGCGGTGACCTCCGCCTGTATTACGGGTGTTATGGTCAGGAAGACGGAAGCATTTTACGTACATTGAAGTCAGCGTTACAGAAGCCAGACCCGTTTTCCCATCCAGTTTTGATCCATCCGTGTAAACATTAGTTCAAAATTAGTTTTTTCGCTGAAACGCAAATTCAGCAAAAAAAAAATGCTGCTAGTTTAAATATTTTAAATAGACGTTTAACAAAATTTTCAACTAACTTTTTTTTTTGTGTACTCGGCGAAGTCTTCAAGCAAAGTTTAGAAATTAAAATAGCAGAAAAAAGCTACTAAAACTTAGTTAAAAATTACTTTGGAGAAAAAACTGTTAACTTTAGCAGATTTTTTTTTTTGCTAAATATTAACAAAATAGAAACAGCAAAAAATAAGTCTGTTAACTTTACAAAATTTTAGTTATATTCGATGTGAATTTTAGTTAATTGAAAATAGCATTTTACTCTGTAAAATTAGCAAAAACTTTTACTAAATGTTTGTAGACACATAAGAAGAAAAAACTGCAATATTATCAAAATTTTTGCCATGTTTACTTCAAATTTAGTAAAATGCATATGAAAGTTTATTTTGCTAAAATCAATAGTAATTTTTTGCAAAAAAATTGTAGATTGCTGATTTCAAAAGGGCAGGTATTTCATATTCGCATAAAAAAAAAAAACTAAACAAAAAACATTAAAAATTTCACATTTTTATAACAATTTTTTTGTCTACTAATATTTAAAGAAATATTTTTGCTGTTTTGAGCAGATTATTTTGTTACTTTCAATTAACTAAATTTAGCTTAAATATAACAAAATGTTTGTAAATTCAAGAGATTTATTTGTGTTGTTCTTATATTACTAGTATTTAGAAAAAAATCTGATAATTTTAGCAGTTTTTTTCTGCATGGTAATTTTTAACTAATTTTTAGTAGCCCTTTTTTTTTGCTATTTTTCGGGGGTTTTTTTCTACGAGTGTACCTAATCATCAACCAAAGGAAAATAGTAGTAGAAAAATAGGTTTTCCCCGGTATGAGTCCACCTGACCAATAATGTATACATTTTACAGTTAACGAAAAATTTAATGCGAAAATTTAATAAATACACTCACAAAAAATGTTAGTACCCAAAATTCAATTTCTGCAATCAAAATTTGGTTACAAAAATCGGCATTACAAATATGCAAGATTTAATTTTTTCTGGATGGAACACTCCATTAGGGCTTTTAAAGCTGTTTTCAGACGTCTTATTGCATGAAAATTCCATTTCTGAGAGCATTTTTTTGACTTTGTCGGCGACTTATTTTGTGGTCATCATTTTTTTGCTCTTTATTTTCATTTAGATTTTTCCATTTGAAAGTAAAACAAATGTGCAATATCGCAAATATTTGACTCAATGATTCGTTATATTTTTCAATGGTAAAGCTGTTAAAAATGTTTTTTTTTTTTAATTTAAGTTATATTTTAGAAGAGAAAATTTATGCAATAGTTATGTTTTAAATCACAAAAATTTGTATTAATTTTAGAAACAAATATAATTCCCTACTTCACCCCTATTACCACACAACCGTAAACTCCCCTTCATCTAAGCTTTGGTTCCACAATAATTTAAAGACTTTTTATTAAATAGCACCAAAGAGTATATACAAATAGAGAAACTACACTCCTACGCCACTCAGCAACAAAATAACGAACTATTGCAAAATGTTAATAAAAAAATGTTGCTTAAAACACTCAGTTTTATTTTATTTTGCTTTGCTTTAGTTATTTGCTTTTAATATTATTTAATTTTATCTTGATGATTTTTTCGTTAATATTTGAAATAAAGAACACTTTTATTAAAGTATTATTTAAATCATGATAACAAGTAATATACACTTTTTAATTTCTGCAACATACAGCTGTGTTCTGTATTTAATTTTTCGGTGAAAATAAAAATATTCACCTCTTTTGGGGTCCCAATTTCGAAAAAGTGGTTTTCAAGTCGATTTTATTTTGTTCCTATCGAAATTGAAGTGATATTCTTTGTCATGCAGTTCGAACTTGTGTTGCTTTGCGTGATTTCAAATCACTGTCAGTTGGCTGTGTAAATTAGTGTGAATTTTGTATTTTTTCTTACAAATCCCCCTAAATTGTTAAAAAAAAACCCTAGATAAACTCTACTACTAAAAAATACACCTAAAAATATTTTTTTCCAAAATCAGCTTATTATACAGGTGACCATCATTGTCTGGACACTTGAGTTTTATACAAATGTCATCCACACACCCTATAACACTAGGAATTTTATACTTTGTAAAAAAGTACCTCTTGGAGTTTCTTAAGTCGTCATCGCCACTTTCATTGATATCCATTTTGGGCAAATCTTGTTTTCTAAATATTAAGCATACTGGAGAGTATTTTCGATACAGTACTTCTTCCCATTGCAATGTCGGAATCTTTGGAAATCATTTGTTGAGCACTTTCTTGACCGAAATACCGCAAAATAGTTGCATGCTTTAAAATTGGTAGAATTAAACTTTGTTGTATATGAGGCAATATTTCTGCCAAGACCATTATAAAAGCGTCTTTGTTCAGTCTAAAATAACTTATAAAACTGAAAGTTTATGATTATTTATTGGTATTATTAATATATAAAAATATGTATGTACATACGCTTGTTCAGATAATTCCAATGGGTTTAAGCAATCCCGTAAATGTCTTCTATTTAACCATTCTTTTTTCATTTTTTCTTTTTCCAAAAAAATTACCGATACTACAAAAGCAAAACTCATATTTTTGGAAATTCGTAGAATAAACGGATAAAATTTATGGTTGCTTTTCGTTTGAATTATTTTTTTTCAAGTGTCAAATATAAAGAAAAAGAGAAGAATAACAATGTAAAAGAAAACAGCTGTTGATTCAAACAAAACTGAAATGAAATCGATGAGATATGAAATCGATTAACTTTTTTTATGTTTAAAAGTGAACTTTTCTTTGAATCAAGTTATCTTTTACAAAGTCGCCAGATGATTGTGTATAAATTATTAGCGAAATCGGACCATTACTTGTTTACAAATGGACTTTGAACAAAAAAAAGTTCACTTTTTAACATAAAAAAAAGTTATAAGTGATAATCTGTGTTAGGATTTATTCGATCTCACTCCTTAGGTTACTTTTAGTTTCCATTGCAGGTTTCATGAAATATACAATTTCTGGTTGCACAGTGTAGTAGAAGTTTAATTTAAAACAGCTTTTTTATTTTCCTTTATAACAAACTAATAATTTTAATAATATTGTTTTTTTTTTTTATTTCAGGTAAGACATCAACATCTTTCTATTCTATCAGGTAATTCAAAATATATAAAAATTTTTTTCTAAATTGTTCAAGCATATTTATAAGATTTTACCACGCGGCGTATTATTTTAACAAATTTGAAAATTTAATTCATGATTCAAGTTTTAGCTCGTGTATTCTTTCTAACTTTTTCACTCCAATAAGTAATTAAATTGAATTTTGTTTTAAAAATTTCACGTGATTAAAAATCATTTCATCACAGATAGTGTTAATTATCTTTACAATACTAATTAGATAACGGGTTTTTTCCTCCAGTATTTTCTGGTCTGTGTATACACTGAGAGAATTATCTTCACTTCATTAATAAATTTCTTCATAGCTTTAATGAAAATTGTCACTAGAACTCGTCCATTGAAACTTTTCATAGAATCTATGAAACACGTTTCATTAAAGTCAATGCTTGTAGAATTAATGAAAATCTTCATGAAATCAATGAATCCTTCCGTCAATAAAGCATTTATAGAATTTATGAAACAGTTTCATACAATTTTTCAATATGCAGAAGTTTTTTTTAATTAATAAAACTCTTTATGAATGTCTTGAAAAATGCATTGCAACTAAGCCAAATGAAAAAGCCGTACATTGAAAAATAAAGCACTTTGTAAAATATGTTGAACATTTGAGAGCTAAACCTTCAAACTAAAGTTTAAAATTTATGAAATTTTATGAAAAATAAAAAAATTAAGTCTTTGAAATAATTTCATAGCTCTAAGGAAAACTTTCATTTAATTTATGAAGAGATAATTTATGAAATCAAATGATTTTTTTTTTTTTTTTATGAAACTATGAAATTTTATGATAAAAAGTTTATGACAAATTTCTTAATATTAACAAAATTTCTTGGATATAATGAAATTCAGCATTTGAATCTACGAAAAAAACTCTATGAAAACTGTTTCATTAATATCATGAAGGATTATTCTCTCGGTGTATTAAAACAAATTTGACCTCATATATTGGATTATTTTACACCTTTAACTATTACACCAAAAAGATATACATAAAATAAAGGTTTACAACAAACAAAAATTTATTACAGCTTCTCCCCCCAAACCTGAAAATGAAAATAAATAAACTGCAGTAAAAATTTCAACAATTATTATCTCTCACGCTTATCTAAGATTTATAACTTCAACCCAAACAACAAAGACCCCATCATTAACTTTTTTCTCTATGTTAACTTAACATTTATGCAGTAGAAGATATACAAAAAAACAAAAGCTAAAGTTCATTATATGTTTATGGTGCCTACATAAAATATACGATAAATACTATTTGTTTAAATTTTTCTCGAGTGTATAAGGTGTAGTTACTAAAAGATGTTCCTTTTTGATTAACTTCTAAGAAACAAATCTTTTGTACAGAGTAAAAAACCAAATAAAATAGTTTTGTTTGTTGTAAACTATACATTGTTGTATAAATGATCATTTAGTTTTTTTTTTTTTCTTAAAAAATTTTCATGGTTTGTTAAAAATAATGATGATCATGATGATACCCTTCATCATAATGAAAATGTTGAAGATCCATTGTGTAGTTTACAAAAAGTTTTTTTTTTTTTTTTTTTTTTTAACAGGTATGTAAAAACTTTGACTCTTAGATAACTTATCACACACATAACAAAATTTAACTATTGCCCAACTAAAATTCGGTTACTGTGACTGAAATCGATTAGTGCAACTGAATATTGGTTTTCACCGCAAAATTTGGTAACAAAACTGTATTTTCAATTTATAACGAGCTTTCAACCTCCGTATATTTACAAAAATAAAGCAAATCAACATATTAGCTAGGTTGATACTAGTATTTCGATCTGGCTAAAGATCTCATCAGAACCCGAAGTTTTAGAAAAGTTAGAGCTTCCATAATACGCAGAACTTTAACAAAAAACCTATTAATAATCAATTTAGCTCCATTCTTGTCTTCTTAGTAATCAAGCACGTGGTTAGGTCTTTTCCTAACAAGCATCATGACGTTACTAAACTTTGAAGACCAAAATGTTCTATTTATTATAAAAATTTTTAGTTTGTACTCTGGCTCAAGTAATATTTTTTACAGTTATATTAGTTTTTTGTTTTTATATACATCGAGATTATTTTTATGTTATTTTCAATTTATAACGAGGTTTCAACCCTCCGAATATTTATTTACAGCACATAAACTAGTCAGAAATCACATTAGAATATGGTTGTACTAAACGAATTTATTGGTTGTAGCCACCAACATACACTCTTTAATTCGGTTGGTATATTCCAAAAGTTAGGAAAAAAAGCGTATCGTCGAAAATTCGTTGAATTCCGAAAAGCACGAATGAGAATTCGAAAAAAGAACAAACTTAATAAAAAACTTAAAAGAAAGCAAAACCATTTTCAAAAGGTTCCTACACACAGAAAACAGACTTGGGGTCATAGCAACCCGTATTTGTAACCAATCGAATTCTGTTCGGTTCATAGCTACTGAATTTTTGCTTACTTATCACCAGGGGTTCGGAAGTTAATGCATTTATATTCGTATTTTATGAACATAAAATATGTATTTTAAATCGGAAAATACTAAAAATTAAAAACATGCACTTATTTTTGCTTTTTTTTCAACTGCAAAAAAAAAAAATTATGAAAAATATTGTACTGATAGTAAATATATATTTTTTTTAGTTTTATTCGAACAAAAACCTTCGGCACCGAAACCAATTTTCTAAAAGACTTTTTTATTTTAAATATTTATTTAAAGAATGGCCGGAAATTATTTTTTTATTCATGATTGAAGAACATAACAAAAACATATGTAAAATTTTTTGATCAAAACTTCATTGCGTTAGTGCGGGAACTTTTTTTAACGACCGCGAAAAAGTAAGATCATGGTTTTTAATAGTTTTTCAAGGGATACATGATTCTTGTTTTGTTCTCCTCTTCTAGTCTTAGGACAAGAGGTTGTTAGCGCCATCGGAAATATGGTACCCAAGCCAGTCACTAGCTTCGCTTTATCTTCCTTGCTTTCCAATATTTCAGTGTCTGTTAGATTTGTGTATGATCTCCCCAAAAGTATCCAAGTTTTTCTTTCTGTGAATTCCTATACATTTTAACTTATCCTTACATTGAATTTTAAGTACTTTCCTCTGATACTCTCCAGTTCATAATGTCCATATTGTCTGTTTGGCAGTTCAGGGTTAGGTCCAAAACTTCACTCTACATATCGTTACAAAGGATTTTTTTTATGAAATGTCAAAGACATAACATAAATTTGTTTAAGAAGCTTCGTTAGTTCTAAACATAATTCCTATATAAAACTAAAACTTCAAAAAATTTACTCCATTCTTCCTTTTTTCTATTTAAAATCTATCAGTATCCTGAACTTGTCCTTATAGAGAAACTTCAAGCATTTATTTTTAGTTTGTAATATTTTTTTTGTTTAAGTTAGAAATTTTGTAAGTTCAACCAGGTCTTGTACTTAAAATATTGGTTGCCACACGCCTGCGCTTTTGTTAACTCAAATATTTTTATAGTTAAACATCAAGAAGTAAAAGAAAAACATAGATAACATCGAAGACGAATGGATACAATAAGTTAAACAAAAAAAAAAGTTAATTGTAGAGTACATAATGTTGACGACAACAACAACCATAAGACAAAAACTTGCATTGAAAAAAAAAAAATACACTCAAGAAAATATATATACTGCCAGTACTAACATTTAATTTATATCGCTAAGTATTAAACAAAAGATTATATTGTTGTTATTTTACCTTAAGTACCCCTAATAGAATTATGTCAAATGCAGAGTTAATATGTCATCGCAATAACTGAATAAAATATTCGCTAGTTAGTATTTAGCTCGAATGAAATTATTATACTGCCAACAAATCAAATTATTTATGTTGAACAAGAAGGACACGTCTGTCCGTAATTTTTTTATATTTATTTTCGGATTTCCCAATTCGAGAGACCCATTTATTAAATTTTTAATTGTCTACAATTATAATATGAAAATTTTCGAGTGGCTAAACTAGCTCAAAAGAATGTAATCTAAAACAAATGCTTTTTAGGGATTATAATTATAAGAGAAACGCTGTTAAAAGTCTTCATGTGGATGTAGTAAATGAGATAAAATGGAATCAGAACCATCACTCCATGGCACAAGACGAGCTGTACATTTTCGTAAAATAATAGAAAAATTATGGATGTTCTAGGAAATGATAATATCACATCATCTTAGAACTGTACTTTTGTTCAGAAATTTTGACAAACTTTGCATAGCATTGAATAACATTTAATAATAGCTTAAAAAGCACGCAAGTGACAGTTAAAAATTGAATTTTTTTTTATTATAACGAACTTGCAACCTATATATTTCCATATATTTACATAAATAAAGCAAATTAAATATATTAGCTAGGTTGATACATCTATTTCGATTTGGCTAAAGACATCAGCAGAACCCCAAGTTTTAGAAAAGCTAGAGCCTTTCGAATAGGCAGAGCTTTAACAAAAACCTATAACCATCAATTTTGCTTCATTATTGTCTTATTACACAGTGCAACACATAAATTGGTTCCTCTTTCGTACCCGGTTTTTTTTGAAGTGTATATCGAAACTAAAAAAAATCCGCAAAGGACTTGGCCAGATTACATCGAAATTTTTTTTTTTGGACACCCTAAGTTTTTCACCCAAACATGATTTTTTTTAAAAAAGGAAAATTTTTATGGAATCCATATATCATAAACCGTTCGGAATTTTGTTTTTATGTCTTTGGCAAAGTTGTAGATCCAAACCAAAGCAAAAAAATTCTCATATGGACCCCGACCCAAAAAAATTCCATCCACTGCATCAAAATTGCAAAAAATTGGGAAGAAATGCTATTTTTTTATGATAATATGGAAATAGCCAAACTTTAAAATCCTGTTTAGGAAGATGAGGTGTTGTAAAAACCCAGTAGTCCACCTAAAAACCGCAACACGAAGATAAAACACCACATGACAACTCACACCCACTCAGAAACATTTTTTAAGAAGTTTTTAAAAAGGGTGTTGTAAAAACCCAGTTCTACCTGCAAAGTGCAACACGAAGATAAAATACACTTGACAATTACACCCATTCAGAAACATTTTTTAAGAAGTTTTAAAAAAGGGTGTTGTAAAAACCCAGTTCTACCTGCAAAGTGCAACACGAAGATTAAAAACACACTTGACAATCAGACTAGCACGCAGTATAAATAACAGTTCAAAAACATATCAGCATTACAACAATAAAATGTTTAAATAGTAAATTTGAAAACAAGTAAACAACAAAAACGGCATTAACCTATATAGTCTTTCTTTGTCGAAACGACAAACATTGGCTATGCAAATAAGTGTGAGCAAAAAGATGTGCTTTCTAGGGTTAAGGAATGGTTCGTATTAAGATTGACATGTACTAGAGAGTTGTTTATATTGTTGTTAGATATAATTTAGCTGAAGAAAAGATTCTTAAATTCCCAGTATTTAAGCCATTTCAGGACAAAATCATGAAA